>JAADWH010000213.1:0-34236 GCA_023335995.1 Globisporangium nagaii
AGTGTCGAGAATCGCGCTCTAGAGAGAGAGAGAGAGAGAGAGAGAGAGAGAGAGAGAGAGAGAGCTGCAACGCGAGCAGGTGGTCGACGCCAGGGTGTGGGCTTGAGCGCCTTAGTCTGCGCCATCAGCCACGCTGCGCCTCGAGCTCATGATTGCTGATGGACGTCGCCCGCAGAAGAGCGTTCGCAGACAAGCAATCGCTGCGTGGAATCACAGCAGCAAGATCCTGACGAGACTTCGAGGCGTCTCGCTCTGCGGCTCGAGCACCTCAAGCACTTCCAGCCTTGTGACAGGTGTTTCCAGAACTTGTGTCGCATCCGGACGAACAACCACCCGATCACCGCGTGCTCTACGCGCTCCGGATCGCTGTGCAAGCGCGCGAACGAGTCGGCGATTCTTCGATGATGAATACTACGGCGATCAGTCAACGACAGCGTCTGAGAGCAGCCTGAGGCAGCCCAGCGCTCGAAAATGGCTGTCAACTCACTGATTTGACACTCGCCCCGCGTTCGCATCGATGGACTCCGCTCGCGCCGGGTCGAGAGCTGCGGTCGCGCGAGCTCATGCTGATGGAAATCTGCCATTTGTCTGCGCGAACTCTTCCGAGCGAGAGCTATCTGCACTCGAGTCGTCTACCGTTGGTGAAGCGAATCTAGCGAATCCAATGTCGTTGGTGGGTGGCTCGCCGAAGCGCTGGCGGAAATGAGAATACCAACTCTCGCTCTCGTCAGATCTCTCGCACCCGAAGCTGACTCTGCCGCTCGTCCGACTCAGCTGGGCGTCGAAAACGCGCAGGCGGGTGCTTCTTCGTGACGGTGGTAGTCAAGATCATCAGGCACGAGGGCACCCTTCGGTCTCAAACCCATCCAAGCAGCGACGCAGCTCCACTCCAGACCTCACTCGACTCTCAGGCTGCGCGCTGCTTCGTCTCGCATGTCGACACACCCGACTTCGATGTCTCCACCCACATGCTCGAGGGATCTAGGCAGCTGTCACCGCTCACGACGTTTTCGAGCGCACTCGTCGGCCGTCATGAGGCAGGATCCTCAGCTCGACGACCTCGAGTGCACAGCTCAAGCCTGTTGAGAGTCCAACTCGTGGCTGAACGGAGATGACATGCGACAGCCCACCGCCCAAAGCTGCGTCTCGCCATCGAAACAAGTCCAGAGGTCGAGTCTGTGGATCCCTGTGCGCAGCGTGGCGTATGTCATGGGCTCGTCATTCAACCGAGTCGGATGCGAATACCGAAATCGTCGCATCGCAACGCAACACATCTGCGCAACACGCAAGTGGACCAAGGTGGATAAGGAGGCAGCGAGCTGCGTCCATTCGTTCCTGCTGTACGGAGATCGAGCGCAGCAAGCAGAACGGGACGATGACGACCAGCAGCAGCAACACACCCGCCACTGCTCAAGCAAATCGCCGACATGAGTTGTCTCGTCGCCGTGTTCCTCCCGCTAGTCGAGAAGCCAACTCTTCACGAGCTAACAACTCTTGGCTGATGCCGAGACGATCAGGATTTTTCTTTCTTTCTTTTCAGACCGCCGACTCGATGTCTCGCTCTCAGTTCCGCTCGAGCTCGTCGTGAACAGCGCGCTTTCGCTATGCAGTCTATCGCGGAGCTTATCCATTCCCCCCTTTCTCAGCTGCCGGTCGACGCGCATAAAGCCCCGAACAAGATTTCAGATCACACTACATCCTGTCCATCGAATATCATAATCACTTGTCATCCTACCCACCTAACTACTGCTCCTACTCTCTCATGGACTCACGGTCGTCGATCGCCGACTTCTCGGCTCATACTCGCTCATCCAATGATCCAATGCACTCACCCGAGTCGGTGGTAACTCAACCGGAACCTCCCCATCGCTTTCCACGCCGGCGGGAGCACCGCTGCAGCGTTCGGACCTCCTGGCGGCACGGCCGTGTGGTACTGGCGCGCGTGAGCCTTGCTCACAGCCTTGCGCTTGGCGCGCAGCTTCATCTCGCTCAGGTACGGCCGCTCGTCGTCCGCGAACGACGTGGCCGACACGGTCTGCAGCACCTCGCCATTCACGTACAGGCGGTGGTTGCGCCAGCACTCGATGCGCATGCGCACGTGGTGCGAGCGATCGTTCGTGGCCAACGCCCAGCGGAAAAGCTCCAGGTACACCACGAGCCGCTCCTTGCCTTCCATGTGGATGCTGCCGATGTAGTCGCCCGTGGAGCCATCACTCACGGACGACGACGTGCCGTTGGGGAACAGCCGGAAGATCCGCTCGCGACCGTCCAGCACGAGGTGCATCGCGTCCACACCGGGCGTCACGCTGGTGGTCGACCGCGCCCGTAGCGTGCGTTCGGGGACGCCTAGCGCGATCTCCAGGCGGCCGATCTGCGAAATGAGATCGAAGATCGTGAAGAGCGAGATCGCGCTCTCCACCGACGGGTCGTGCTGCTTCCACACTGCCTCCTCCGTGTCCAGCAGCCACTCGCCGTTCCAGCCGTGCTCGAACGCGTTCCGAGCCACGCACGTCTGCAGAAAACTGGACAGTCCGCCCGCGCCAGAGTTCGGACCCACTGGTCTTGGGACGGAGGCAAAGCCTCGTCGTTTGCTGGCTCTGGACGCGATGTACGAGTCGCGGATCTGCGCCACGAACGCGTTCCAGCCGGCAAAGCCGTGGCTGCCGAGGATGTGCCGCACCCGCGGACGCTTGGAGTGGAACGCTTCGTACGAGTACACGGCCGCGATAATCTCCTCGGCGACGTTCGTGAGGCTCTTGAGCGGCGTCATGACGAACACGTGGTGGTTCAGTCGCTCCTCCATCTCGCGGACGAACGCCAGGAAGCTCGCGCGCAACGCGTGCTTGTCCAGAATGTGCGCCGAATGCTGCGTGAAGAAGACGCGGAAGCCCTGGCGCGTCTCCTCCGAGAAGAACCAGAGCGCGGCTTGCGCCACGACGCGCAGAAGCGCCTCGAGCTCGTACGGCAGCGCCGCCTTCGCGGTCGCGGCTTTCGGACCCGTCGCCCACTCCGCCTGCTCCAGCAACACGCGCGAGAAGCAGTTGATCTTGCCCACCTGGTGGTTCGCCGGCGCGAGCGGCTCGAGCAGCCGGCGGTGTGTGATGTGCACGAGCTCGTCCACGAACGGCGCGTACGTCGACAGCGGCGTCCAGTGTGCGAACCAGTAGAGCAGCGCGAGGTTCTTGGACGTCGTCACGGCGGCCGCGTTCACGTGCTCCCACATTACCTTGTCCTCGAGCACGTCTGAGGACAGCGGGCCGTGCGGCTGGCTGCGCAGCGAAGACGAGCTCGCGGCCGTCGTCGACGGCGTGGGGACGGGTCGCATCAACGAATCCGTCGGTCGTCTCCGCTTCATCGTCCGCGGATCCATGTCCTGGCCGTGGTGGTGGTGGCTGTGGTGGTGGTGGCGGTGGTGGGACGCGCGGTCGTCCGCAGCCGATCCCCACTGGTAGCTCGGGTCCTCCTTGATTGCCACGTCCATCGACCCAAGCGACCGCTTGTGGCCGCCACCACCGACACTGGGCGTAGGCGACGGCAGCCGCTGCGGCGTCCCGTAGTACGAGATCTGCTGCGCGTCGCCCTTGAGCGTGAGCGTCTCGCTCGGCGCGCGCCGGTACGAAATGACAGTGAACTCGGGTGAGACGATCACGGCCGCAACGCGGTAGAGGAACGACTGCGTCATGCCGTGCTTGCTGAGGCTGCTGCTGCTGCCGTTGAGCGACGTCACGAGGTTGCCCATCGAGTCCACGGCGCACTTCTCGAACACGTACGCCTTGAGCACGTGCTTCATGAGCCGCTGCGCCTTGTTCGCGCCGCTCTCCCAGTCGTAGTACCAGCGCGAGTAGATCTTGCCGTTGAGCTGGAACACGAGCGCGTTCTGCAGATTCGACAAGGACATTATCCAAATACACACTGCTGTTAGCCACGCGTCCGTCTCTGCTAGCCATGGGGGACGGATAGCACAGCCACGCACCTCCACAGGGATCTGGCCCACTTGCTTCACCGAGGACGCGAGCGCGGACGGCCGCTCCTTCACGCCCGGGATCCACTGCCCCTCAGGGTTCTCCTCGCTCTGCGTCCCGGCCGTGACGCCGTCGAACGACACGCACTCGCCGGGCTCCATCCCGGGATCTGACGCCGACTCGAACCGCGCAAACACGGCCAGCTCGCCGATGCCGCTTGCTGACGCAGGGTCGCCGGGATGCTCTGCGGACGCGGATTGCTGCATGGGCGTCGTGGTGTGGACGAGCACGTGCAGCGAGCTGCCACAGTAGCTGCGGTCCATGTGGTTCGGGCAGCAGTGCGGGAAGCATCTATTGTGCGCGCGTGCATGTCATACGAGGGTGTCACACGAGCCAACGCCAAACATGTGAGTGCCGACAATAGACGACTCCTGCTCGTACACGCATGCACAGAGACGTACCGGAGGATCTTGAGTCCCTTGGTGCGGTTGCTCCTGCTCATTCAACCCACGCATGGAGGACAGAGAGACCGTTAGACAACAGCGTTAGACAACGCATCCACTTGGCGCGTGCGCCGCAGACGCATGGAGCGCACCGCTTGTACTCCGCCTGGAAGAGCTCCTTGTGGTCGCACTCGAGGCGGCAGAACGTCACGGCGGCCACGGGCGAGCCGGTCTTCACGATCGTCTGCGTCGCCATCGTCCGCGCGCTTCTACACGCTGCGCAGATGTGGCGGGCGGGCTGGCGGCTGGCGCGATGTAAACTGCGGCCGAGTGCGCGGCTTGTCTGAATTCCAGTGGCTCGCGCGGCGCGTGAGGGATTCTGTGTGGGTGTTTTGTTGTTCGATGGGCTGCGGCCACAGAAAGCAGAGCGCGCTGCGTGGAGAGAGCGAGGCCGAGGGCGGAGTGCGGCCGATCCTTTGTGGCGAAGGCGCGAAGTGCGAAGAGGCGGCCGCGGCGGGCTGCGACGGGCTCTCGGCTGGGCTCGTTTGGCTTTGCGTGCTCGCGTGCTTTCCGGGCGATTTGGGCTCGTGGACGGACCGGAGGGGAGGAGCGAGAGGGGAGGAGGACGCAACCGCAAGCACTCGCGGAGAGAAGGGCCACGAAATACACAGCCCAGTTTTGCGAGCGCGGGACGGCTCTTCGAGGGTAAAACTGTCCCTCTGCGGGCTAAATTGGCCCGCGATGGGCCCGCACCTGGGTTTGGCTGTGCATGCGACCCAGGCGCAGCACATCAGCCGCGTAACTCGACGCTTAAAACGCATTGAATGCGAGCATAAAACGGAGGGAGAAAACAGGGCTAGGGTGGGACGCTTTGACCCACGAGCGGAAGGTCCAACGCGAGTCCTCCCAAAATAGCCACAACACTGTTCCTTTCTCTCTCGTCCATTCTGACCTGGCGACATGTCAGAGCCACAGACGAGTAAAAAGAGCCCAACTGACAGAGAATCCCTCTTTGAAGCTGCCACAGAATGCGGTCCCATTCTTCCAACGGATGCACGGCTCGCAGACGATCGAGTCGGGCTCCGTGCTACCAGTGCGCCGCACCCTTTGCTGCGAGGAGCAGCTGGCAACCAGCGCACCGCTTGACTCAGCGGTTGCGCGCCGCGATGATGAACTCGCCGAGAAGCGGCGACCGTTCACACCCGAAACCTCTCACACCCGAAAGCGGTTTCGGGTGCGAAAGGGCGAATCGTTTTTGCATCTGTAACGCGTGTTAGCTGACATATAAAGTCTCGAAATCGAGTATTCACTCTAAACTATGATAATTCATTCTGGCAGGAACCAAAATGGCAAAGCCGTTTCGCTTTTTTGGCTCGGGATCTCTATGTTAAAAAGTGAATTCAAGCTCAGATTTGGGTGGCGCTGGGCGGTTGAAGTGGACCAAATCTAGTGTTGAATTCACCTTTTGGTATAGAGATCCCGAGCCAAAAAAGCGAAACCGACCTGCCAATTTGGTTTGGACGCTGGCGGACAATTTCTCGCGGGCTCGCCTCGGGATACCCGTTCCGACTCGTGACCTCAATGACGCAACCGCGTTCGAGTTAATCGCCAGCGCAAAGTCGCCGCCTCCGCCACTTCCACCAGCATGCGAGCCGCAAGCGCTCATCCGTGCGTCCTGCTGCCGAGCGACGCCTTCCTCGCTCGCTTCGAGTGATCCGTCGCATCCTCCAGCCAGACGCCGCGATCCGTCATCTTATCCACACCACGCGACACCTCATGTTGACGCTCGCGAGAGATCTGATTAACTCCTCGGCCTTGTGTTCCTCTCTGCTTCTCTTGGATTTTGTCGCACTCGCGAGCTGGCAGCTCCCAGTCCATGAGCTCGAGTCGTCGCTGAGACGCGAGGGCTCCATGATCGTCGGAGGCTTCGACAGCACATCACGCCAAACAGGTGGAGGCTTTTGTCCTGAACGACAATCGGTGCAGGCTCGGATGGACAGTTCGTGTGAGCGCCAGATGGACTGCGCTGAAAACGTCTGCTTCTGGAGCGCACATATGTCTGGAGCTCTGATGATGAGGGACTCTCGACGAGGACGCCTCAACCGGGCAGCCAGACACGAACTCACCGCGCGTGGGCCAAGCAGTGTGGCGGCATTCTCGCAGTGGCAAAGCTTCGCGCTGCGCTTTGCGAGCGGCAGGATGCTCGGGAGTGGAAGCGCCGAAGTCAGCACGAGAGCGAACCTAGTGCCTGCTTTGCCTCGAACTTAAGCTCATCTCTCGTATCAGCAAGGTGCGACTCTGTCCAAATATGAGAGCTCCGTTACGTGCGCTTCTTCCTTTCCAATGCGGAAAAAATCAAGCGCTGCCTCGTTAAGTTCGCTCGATCTCTTCTGGGTGCGGAATGAATGCCGCTCGCCATTCTCAACGATTGCCGAGCCTGCGAAGGAGAAGAAGAAGGAGAACGCGACGAAGAGCGCGCTCAGTCTGCGAGAGAGAGGAAGACCAGCAGCAAGGGACGCGACCGCGCGCATATAGGAACAGCAGAGCCATGGGGAACGCGCTCGGCAAGAAGAAGACGCTCAAGGAGCAGCTGCGCGAGAACAAGCGCGAGATCAACCGCGCGATCCGCGAGCTCGACCGCGAGCGCACGAACCTGCAGATGCAGGAGAAGAAGCTGATCATCGAGATCAAGAAGATGGCCAAGGAGGGGCAGATCGCGTCCGTGAAGATCATGGCCAAGGATCTCGTGCGCACGCGGCAGCACGTCACCAAGTTCTACACCATGCGGTCGCAGCTGCAGGCAGTCTCGCTGCGTTTGGAGGTGCGTATTTCCCCATGTGTGTGCGTGGGATTGGCGTTTTCCTCTGTGTGTATGTGTGTGCGATGCTCATGGCGTTCTCTCTTCTGCATCTAGACGGCGAAATCGGCTGAAGCGATGACGTCTGCCCTTCAAGGCACGACGAAGGCGATGAAGTCGATGGCGAAGACCATGAACCTGCCGAAGCTCAACCAGATCATGATGGAGTACACGAAGGAGAGCGAAAAGATGGAGATGACGCAGGAGATGATCGGCGAGACGATTGACGACGTCATGGAGGCCGACCAAGACGAGGAGGAGGAGGACAAGATCGTCGGCCAGGTGCTGGACGAGATAGGCATCGACCTGACGGGCTCGGTGCCGGAGGCGCCGGTCGCCCAGGCGGCAGCGCCAGCTCCAGCGCGAGCGGCGCAAGCCGTGGCACCTCCACCGGCGCCGGTTGCTGCGGGCGGCGGCGGCGGCGACGCGAGCGATTCGGCGATGAGCGAGTTAGAGGCACGACTGAACAACCTGCGGAGATCGTGAGAGCGCATTCCGTTTTGGTGTGTTGATGACGACGAGTGGCGTTCATTTCTCAAGCCCTTTTGATTTGCGCAAATGCAGCTCTTTTCTTTTTCTTCATTGTATGGCGTGTCGTGTTCACATCGTTAGACTTAGTATGGAGATTGGCTTGCTTGCCTGCTTGCATGCGCGGCTAGATCATGTCGGGAATAATGAGCAGGT
This sequence comes from Globisporangium nagaii, assembly GCA_023335995.1. NCBI lineage: Eukaryota > Oomycota > Peronosporomycetes > Pythiales > Pythiaceae > Globisporangium > Globisporangium nagaii. The sequence goes on from JAADWH010000213.1 coordinate 7,947, forward strand.
TCTTGGGGATGAGGCCGAAGTTGAGCGCGAAGTAGACGAAGCGGTGGCATAAATAGGTGTCGTCCTCGAACTCGCGGAAGACCTCCGGGTGGTGGAAATACGTGTGCGAGAAGATGCGGTAAAGGCGGCGCGCGACCGACTGGAAGTACTGCGTCGCGTTGCTCGTGATCGACACGCGCGACGGGAACACGCGGCTGCTCGTGAGCAGCGTGTTGACGTTGTCCATCGTGTGCACGATGTACTCGAACGCGCAGCACTCGCGCGGGGCTTTGTGCGCCGCGCACAGGAACACCCAGTCGTCCGTGGCCTTCATCACCACGCACGTCTCGCGCGTGCACTTGCTGTCCAGGTGTGCCACGAGGACGTTGAGCTCCTTCATGATCTGGCGCAGGTGCTCGTACTGCCACAGGTACGTGTCCTGGTCGTCCGGCACGCGGTAGATCGCGCCGAGCGCCATCGGGTCGGCGCGCACGAGCCTCTGGATCAGCTGCTCCGCCTCGAACGCGCCGCCCGCGTCCACCGCAGTCTTGGCGCCGGCCTGGCCCTTGCCGCCTTCCCACGCGAAGAACTCGTCATTCCTGCTGCCCGGCATGTTCTTCCCCACGACCAGCGACGCCATGTTGCCTTGGCGTTCTTCGCTTTCTCTCTCGTGTTGCGGCTGTGGGTGCTTTGTGTGCTTGTGTTGCTTTGTTTGCCAGCTGATGATGCCTTGCAGTTTGTGTGGATAAAGACCTGTATTCGGGTCGGAGCGGTAGCGGCGGCTCATCTATTGTGTCTGTTGCAGTGCGCGCCAGCATTGCGAAAACTGCAGAACTAGACAGGAGTGTGGTGTGCGCCACGCCACAAACACGGATTGAGGACGCACCGAACTGCCTCTCGAGGGATGGGGACGAAGGGACACTGTGGCCGCATGTCCAGGTGGATGGCAGGAAGGCGTGGATTGTGTGCTGAGAGCGTAATGCCATCTTGGTGCGCTGGTAATCCGTGTGCAGCGCTTCTGCAGGCACGCCGCATTGTCGGTGCGGACGGCGTGAGTAAAAGCCTTGTGGCAACACCTTCCGGCGCTCGTTGGCTCAGAACGTTCGACCACTGGCAAACTCTCGCGAGTCCAGACGCGCCTCTGATCGCATCGGAAACGTCGAGTCGCAACGCGTCCAACTTCTACATGTTGCTTCGAATCCGCAATCGAGAGAGATCCTCTACAGACAGCCAAACAACCGCGGAACAGAATCCCAGCCCCGGCTTCCCGACTCCGCCTCGGCTCTTCTCTCGCGGACGCGAGTCTTTCGTTGCTCTTGCGGCCGCTGATTGGTGGCCGCCGGCCGCACAATCCCACGACAGGCTTCCTTCGTGCATTCTTTTCGATCGCCTGGGCGTCGTCCTCAATAAAAAAGACAGCGAGCGCGAACCGCAATCGAGCAAAATCGCTCGCGCTGGACGGACCAAACCAACAGACGCAGATCAACAGCCTGTTGGACGGACGGACCGCAGACAGCGCAACATACGCGGAGAGCATCACTCGCCACCGAGTCATCACGCCACGAGCCAGCCCACCTCCCGCCCGACCCATGACGCGGTCGCGCGCGGTCGCCTGCGTCTGCTGGCTATGGCTGCTGGTGCTCGCAGGCGCCAGCAGCAGCGCCGTCCGCGTCCGCACGTCCCCACCAGAGCCCCGCAGGCTGCAGGTCGCGACGGAGATCCCAGCGGTGATCGCGACCGCGACGCCTGCGGCCATCGGTAGCAGCAGCAACACGTCGTCGAGCGCAACCGAGGACGACGAGGCCCGCACGACCGCGAAGCCGAGCACGAGCGCGCCGGCCGCCGCCGTCGAAGTGACGTCCACACCGGCGACAGGCTCCGACGGCCGCGTCGAGGAGACCGAGACCGGCGTCCGCCGCGACTCGTCCCTCGGCACGGAAGGCATCGTCGGCATCGTGGCCGGCGCGCTCGCGGTCGTGGCGCTCGCAGTCGCGTTCGCGCACGTGGGCTCGTCCAAGCGCAAGAGAGCGCGCGAGGACGCGGCGCTGGCCACGCAGCAGGACCTGGCGTCCAGCACCATGAGCGTCAAGGACGTCAAGTACGTCGAGTCCTTCGACTCGTCCGCCGCCGGCTCGCCGCGAACGTCGATCGCCGCGATCCGGCGGCCGGCAGCTCCGGCGCCGCGTCGGAGCCAAGTGCTCGGCAGCTCGCTGCAGAACAGTGCTAGCACCAACGGCGCCGGCCGAGCCACACGATCACCACCCAAACCGACGCCAGCAAACGCGGTACAATCAACCCCTTCCTCGTCCGCATCTCAGTCTGCAGCGCCGCACCCGCAAGCGCACGCCGCGGCGGCGACCATCATCGACGTGGACGAGTTCCAGCCGAGCCGCAGCGTGCGGACGTTCTCCAAGTCGCAGCGCAGCGGCAGCGGCCACGACGCGCTCAAGAAGGCGCCGCTGAGCCCCGAGAGCTACCTCAAGTTCGCGCAGTCCAACTCCAAGAGAAGCAGCTTCCACCGGTCCAGACGGAGGTCGTCGCGCCACTCGAGACGCGCCATGGAGTCTCCCAGCACGCTCTCGTCCTCCGCGTCTCCAGACTCGTCCGCCGTCGCGTCGGCCGCGCTGCCGCAGCGACCTCGCATGCGGTTCTCGCGGACGCGGAGGTCGTCGGTGCACAGCTCGGACGACGAGCGGGCGACCGAGATCCCGATGCTCGGCGGCGGCGGCGCGATGGCTCCTGCCCGCAATAGCCAGAACGACAGCAACCCGCCGTCGCCGCGGGACATCCCCGTGCTCGCGCGCGGCTCAGAGGAGTCGGTCGACTCGGTCGAGGACGACGACGTGGAGATCAGTATTTAGAGAGCAGTGCGCCGGAGCGCACGGTGGGAATTCACTATTAAACGTCACAAAAGCATATCGAAAAGAAACCAGCGCGTCTCTGTCTCTTGGTGTTCAAATGGACGCAGGGCCGCGCCGTCCTCGTCCCCGTCCCCCTTCGTATCTATCAAGCCTATCTCCTCCTCACACACACCCTGCCTGCCTGCCCGCCGCTCACTGGCTGAGCGCGCCGTTCGCGCCGCTGCCGACAATGTTCTTCAGCGAGTAGCCGTCGAAGAACGGGTTGTTCAGCGCCTCCTTGGCCGTCACGCGGTCCTCCGGGTCGAGAATCAGCATCAGCTGCAGCAGGTCCAGCAGCCCCGCGGCAGCGTCATCCGGCGACACGAGCTGCTCCAGCGTGCGCATTCTCCGCACGTGCTCGACGCTCTCGTCGCTCGATGCGCCTTCCGGCCAGTTCAGCTTGCCGCGCCGGAAGAACTTGGACGCCGGCTTGCAGGCTTTCGACACCATGTGCGCCGGCAGCTCGCCGATGCTGCGCTCGATCAGCGCCAAGTGCTCCAGGTTCTCGTGCTGCTCAGCATCGGGACACATGGACATTCCGTCAGAACCAGGTTGCTCAACAGCCAAGAACCAACCAGACGCATACCGTGGCGAAGAGCAGCTCGCCCAAGTAGAGCTCTGCGATGATGCATCCAGCCGACCAGATGTCCGACGGGTAGCTCCAGCCGAGCCCGAGGATCACTTCCGGCGACCGGTACTGGCGCGTGTTGATGATCGAGCTTTTCGACTCGTCGTCGTACGTGGCGCCGCCAAAGTCGATTACTGCGAGCACACGCAACACAACAAACGAAACAGCAATCGTTAAACAGAGCTCAGTCTCTCGTTCACACGCCACGTGCACAGTGTAGCAGCGATGTATACGCACGTTTGACAGCTTTGCACGCCGGCGGACGGAGCGAGAGGCGTCCGGACTCGCCTTCCGAGTACCCGCGGTCGCGCTGCTTCCATTGCCGTCCGTTGGACCACTGCGACGCGTTCCCGTTGGGCGAGCCGTAGGACGACGTGGACGACGGCGACGACGACGACGGCATGCGCTCCTCTTCGTCATCCACGAGCAGGATGTTCTCGGGCTTGAGGTCCGTGTGGATGAGCTTGATGCTGTGGATGAACTCGAGCGCCGTGAGCAGCTGCCACGCGTACGCGCGGATGCAGTGCAGCGGGAACGGCTTGTAGTCGTGGTTCTTCAGGTAGTCGTACAGCGAGCAACCCAGGCGCTCGAACACCATGCACACGTGACCCTTGTACTCAAACCTGTCGTGATATTCACACAGCCGCCGCACACGAGATCCGCTGTCAGTTCTGTTTGCTCGCCGAATTGTCAGATCTCCAACAGAACGAGCGAGCGCCACGCACCATTTGTACATGCGCACGCAGAGAGACTCGTTGTTCTCATCTTTGTCATTCACATCCTGGAGGATTGCGGCTTCGATCTGCTCGCAGCAGCAGAAAAGCCCCGACGACACAGTTCATTATCAATCAGTCCAGCAGTGTCGAAAGGGCGAAGCACGAGATCATGCAGATGCTTGCGCGTACCTTTGCCGACTCGGTGTACTTCTCCACCTGCCGAACGACCTTGATCGCGACGATGATGTTGCGCTGCTTGTCCAGACACTCGAGCACGCGACCAAACGTACCGAGTCCCGCTTCTCGGATGATTTTGTCTGCAACGAAGCCCAGCATACACAGGATCAGATAGTCAGCATCTGTCACCATCATGGCTATCAGAGAGAGAGAGCATGACAATGAAGGACAGCGCCTTACATCGGTTGGCAATGTAGTCGCCCGGCTTGCCGTCGTAGCTCCCGATCGTGTCGTCGTGCGCCGAGCTGTCCTCGCTCCCGTCCTTCTCCACGCGCGTCTCCTTCTCCTCCGAGCGCTTGCGGTCGCGGCGTGAGTGCTGCTTCTTCGGCCGGTACGAGCGGTCCGAGCGGGTCGTGCGCGCGCTGTAGCTGCGGTTGTCGTAGCCTCTGTCGCCCCCTCGCTCGCCGCGCGCCTCGTAGCCGCGATCTCCACCACGGCCGCTGCGGTAGCTCTCGTGCTCTCGCGTCCCCTTCCTCGCTCTAGCAACACAATAAGCACGCAGAGTGAGTCGTCACGCCGCGGTGTTACAGGTGCTGAATACCACAGAATGTATGGGAAAACGCTCACCTGGATCTGCTGCTCGAGCGGCGGCGGGAGCGCGAGCGCGACGAGCGCATACGGGTCGATCGGGAGCCTGCGAGAGCGTTCACGTGGACGTGTGCGTTATCCGACAGCCATCCATAGTAAAAGGAATGAAACACACAACGGATCGAAAGCAACGGGCGACGCACCTCCACGTCGACGAGCGGGCGAGTGCGACCACGACCTCGACCTCGAGCGCACGCGCGGGCTCCTCTCGCCCTTGTTGCGGCGCCGCGAGGACCGCGGGGGCACGGGCGGCGGCCGCTGGTGTCTCAGCCGCGACGCGACGGGGCTCTGGCTGCGCGAGCGGCGCTTCTTGCGCTGGCGCGACCGGGGCGACGGCCCGTCGTAATGCTCGTCCGCACGGCGCCTCGGCTCGTGCTCATCGCGGCGGCGGCGGTCCATGCGAACAGAGGGGACTGGGCTGCCTTCACGCGCACGTAGGGTCAGAAGCAGACGCAGGCACAGACGCACGTGGGCACAGACGCAGACGCAGGCAGACCCCGTGGAGTGTGGTTTTCCTTCTTTCGTTCCTCGCCGAAAAAGCGGACGGCGCAAAAGTGGGGTGCTCAGTATCCGGTGGCCGGGTTACATCTTATTGTGGACATTTCTGGAAATAATACAGCAAAGGCTAAAAAGGCTGTTTGGTTATTTAACATCCCCAAAAAAGAGGCGAAACTAGGTCAATATTCGTAGCTCGGTGGTGGAGGTGGAGATGCACGCCTCGTTTCATCCAAGCAGAGCTTTCATGGCAACTCGAGAGGAAAGACGACGACGGCATGGACACGCTCCCCCTTATCACGTGAAGCTCTTCATTCGTCAGTTCCCATTGCGCTGCGGTGGCTTTAGATTCTTCAAAATATAAAAAAATGAGGGGCTTCGGACGCTAAAAGAGAACAGCTATGGGGAGGGGGACGACGACAACATCGAAGACGCTATGCGGAGAGCACGCGGCGGGTTTCAGGCGCTCGCTCGTCGGATAATAGGATTGGAGACGGTCGGTCACTGGCGAGCTCTCTCGCGCGCGCGTGCCCAGACTTACAGCCACGCCCCACCGGACGCCGTCTCTCGGATCTCCAACTGCGTGTCGGTGCGCGCAGCGGGCGGCTGTGTGCTGCTGTCCGTGCTGGGAGCGCCGAACGAGAGCCCCGAGCCGCCGCGGTGCGACTTCGGGTCGACGCTGAACTCCATGTTCTCGGTTGTGTTGTTGGGGCCGCCGCCAGGAGAGCTGATGCGCACGCCTTTGGCTCCGAAGGGCGACGAGAGGCGCACGACCCCGGCGCTCACGTCCATGCGATCCTCCGCGGAGAAGACCGGGAGCATCGCGGAGCTGCCCGTGGTCATGCGGTCGTCCTGCAACATCCCGTCCATCGACATCTTGCCGGGCGTGTAGTCTCCAGTCTCGAACATGCACGTCGTGGTCCGTCGCTGCTGCTCTGCCTCGTCTTCCTCCCGCGTCTTGTTGCTTTTCCGCTTCACCATCACCGCGATCACGACCGCTGCCACGCAGGCGCACGCCGCGACCACGATGATGGCAGCGCTGCCCTTGCCCGAGCTGCCGCTCTCGAGCGCTCCCTTGGCTTTGAACGTGTCCACCGCCGTCTCGGATGGCGAGATGGTCGGCGCCTTGGTCGTCGCGATCGGCGCGGAGGTTTCTGGAGCCGCCGTCGGCGTGGCTGATGCTGCCGACGCCTCGTCGCTGCTCCCCGAGTCGGCCGCCGACCAGTTGATGTCCATGGTTACTGGCGCCGCGGTGAACGCGGTCGTCGCGTCTACTTCGCCGGTATCCATCGCTTCCTTCAGCGCGGGCGACGCCGTGATCTTAATTTCGCTGGCCACTTCGGTCGCGTCATCTACGGAACAAAAAGAGAGATCGAGCGAGTACTGTCAGTCAGCCGCACACACACACGCACTCGTGCATAGCGACTCTATCCATGAGCGCTGCGCACCTGCGTGGACGCGCGCGAGCGCCAGCAGCGCCACGAGAGCGACCGAGCGGACGGCGGCGCGCATGTTGCAGCACTTCATTTGCTGCGCGGCGATTCTATAGGGAAGTGCGGCGATCGCTGGTTCGGTCGGTCCGCCGGAGCCGATACTGCTGGCTGGGTGGGGATTCGGATTTCGGCGCGGTAGGGGCGTGCTCAGCGGATGTGCCACACTTTGTGCGCGTTTTGGCTGTGGCGGCGGAGAGGAGAGGGAGTTTGTATGGCGCGGTCTGACTCTCTGCGACTCACGCTTCTCCTTCGCTTTGAGCTTCTTGAGCCTTTTGCGGCTGGCTCGTTTCTGCCGAAGGACAGAGAGACGGACGCACGGTCTGAAACGCAGAGTGCACAGTGCGCGCTCCTGGTAAGTGCGATCCAGCTGGCAGCGCGAAAGCGTTCCCGACAGCCTTCCGTATCTGCTGACAATGATTTTTGCTTTGTATGAGGGTATTATTCTATAATCGACATGGGCTGATGCAATATAAACAAGTTTATGCTGCTACAGAGGTCGAAACAGGCCAAAATGCCATGCTGACTCCTCGCGATCCAGACCCGCCAATCCAATCCCTTTTTGGATCGGAGCTTTCCCAGCACCAGGCTTGATAACATGCGGCCGCAACGTCACCAGCCTCGCCTGGATATTCATTCCATTCGAATGCGCATGCAAACCCAGAATACCCACACGACTGTGGATCGCAACGCCTGCTGCGCGTTCGCGCCGCTTTCCACGGCGCTGCGAGGCTCTTCTGATCTTCTGGCAGTTAGCGAGAAGCTCGCTACGAGTTGACAGGTGCAGCACGCGCAGCGATTGCGTCTGGCAGGCTACCTCCTCAGGATCGCATCAAAAGGCACTCGCGGAAGGGCTCCATTCGCCTCAGCGCTTCCTACTGTAGCCCTGGCGTGTGCTGACTGGTGCGCGTTGGGCTGCGACATCGGCTCCAAAGTTCGCATTTGTCGCGTTCGTTGACCAGCGGGCGACGGCGCAGCGAACGCACGCGCCGCATCTGTAAGCATGCGGTCAGCGAGGCAGCCATCTGCGGCATGACTCACAGCGCCAGCGCGCGCGTGAGTGTCAAGTGATGCAATCCCCGCAATAGTGACAGGACACTCTATCGACAGCGACATCATCTGTCGAAAACGTGGCTGCTTTGCTGTCGAGAATGCGACCCTTTGTTTGGTGAAGAAACCAAGACCACTTTCCGAGAAGAAAGCCGAAGAACGAACATGGCGGACGCCAGCAGCGTCGACGCGCTGATCCCCGAGGACGTGGGCGGCCGCGTGCTGAGCATCCAGTCGCACGTCGTGCAAGGATACGTGGGCAACAAGAGCGCCGTGTTCCCGCTGCAGCTGCTCGGCATGGACGTCGACATCATCAACAGCGTCCATTTCTCCAACCACACGGGCTACAAGCACTTCTCGGGCAAACACCTGCGGCTCACGGGCGACGACCTCCACGACCTGCTCGATGGCATGGAGCACAACAACCTGCTCGCCGACGCGCACACGCACCTACTCACGGGCTACGTCGGCTCGGTCACGCTGCTGGAGGCCATTGTGCGCGTGCACCAGCGCCTTCGCGCGGCACAGACGCACCCGGAGCGCCTCGTGTACGTGTGCGACCCGGTGCTCGGCGACCTCGGAAAGCTCTACGTGCCGATGGAGCTCGGTGCGTCTTGAAAGTACTGTTTGCGTGGTCTACTGCTGCTGCTGTTCGAGCGCGCGTAATAATCGCGTGGTTACTTCCTCTGCTGCAAACAGTGAACGTGTACCGATCGAGAGTCGTGCCGATCGCCGATGTCCTCACGCCAAACCAATTCGAGTGCGAGCTGCTCGCGGAGATGAAGCTCGAGACAGTCGCCGATGCGCTCGCCGCGTGCAAGAAGCTCCACGCGCAGGGTCCGCGCGTTGTCGTGATCTCGAGCTTCGAGGAGGCAGGCGCAGAGGAGGCAGCCACGAGCTCCGGGAAGCCGCGCGAGCTGCTTGTGATCGGGAGTCGCGTCGTCAGCGGAGAAACGCAGACCTACGAGCAGTACGAGGTTCGCTTCCCGTGGATCGACAGCTACTACACCGGCACGGGCGACCTCTTCGCCGCGCTCCTGCTCGCATGGCTGCACCGCTTCCCGAACGACTTCAAGCGCGTGCTGGAGAGCGTGATCTCGACGATCCAAGATGTACTGCGCATCACGCTGAAGCTCGGCGGCAAGAACTGCGACCTCAAGCTCATCCAGAGCCGCAACGTGATCGCGAACCCGGTGATCCGGATCCACGCGACAGCGCTCAGCCAGTGAGCTGCAGAGAGAGAGAGAGTCCACTGCGATTCGATTGTGTGAAGCGACCACTGCGTCATGTAAGAGCAGAGCAACGCAGGCAAGACACAAAGCAATAGATAGAACCGTTCGTGCGATTTAGCTCTACAGCAGTCGTCCAAGCTCAATCCACAGTGGATTGGCAGTGTCGGAGGGATTCACTCAGCCACGCTCACACACAGCTCAAACGATAGCCAGACGGTCTCCTAGTACTGGGCGGTGACGCGCGATGCGACCACACTGTGCGCGCGGTCGAGCGCGATGGTCCAGCTATTGAGCGCATCGAAGAGCTTGTTCGAGTCGCGGTTCCTGCACACGCACGGAGATACGAACGTCAGCATGAGCCCAGCACAGGCAAGCGCAAAATCAACCCAACTCAGCTGCGCGAACGCACTTTTGCAGCGTCTGCAGCGCCAGCAGCCCCTGCTTCTGGTCGATGCGAGCGTCTAGCTCATCATTTTGGATGAGCCCCACGGCGATGTCCTCCACTTCACGGCTCGAGATGTTCATCGCCTTGGCGAGACTCGCGATCTGGATGATCTGGTACGGCCGCACGATCTTCTTCATGACCTGGCAGCGGATGTTGCGCAGCAGTGGGTTCAGGTACTTGTTCATGATCGGGTCGCTCAGCAGCTTGTACTTTGGGTTCTTGAGCACTTTCTCGAACTGCACGATGTCGTTCGCCTCGTACGCGCTGCGCAGCAAGAGCATCGCGCCGATCTCCTCGACGTCCTGGTACACTTTCGCCTCGCGCGAGTCGAACGGGTTGATGTCTGAGCTCGCGAGCATATTCGAGAGCACGACGTACTTGAGCGACTGCGTCGCGCGCGCGTTGCCAGCCTCCTGGTAGTTGCGGAAGCTCTCGAAGAACTCGTTGTACGCGAGCATCCACTGCTTCTCCTCCAGGTACATCTTCCCACCCTCTTCGCGCACGACGCTGTTCACAAACACAAAGCCAAGCAGGTGAGGACACGCCAAGAGCAGCACGACAGCACCGCTCAGACGCACCCCATAACGCGAGGATCGGCGACCGCAGCGTCCAGTCCGAGCGTCTTCGGGTAGATCTCCCGGAGCTTCTTGCTGTTCTTCGTCGCGCCGCACAGCTGCAATCGTAGGCGGAAGAAAACATCGTGCGTGAGTGGGAGTGAGGGAGGGAGAGCCGCCATCGTTACAGGCAGCGCAGAGAGCTTGCGAGCATGTGGTACCTGAATGTCGAGCGAGTACACGTCCAGCAGCGCTGTGGCTTTGCTCTGGTCGTTGCCGCCCTCTGGCGTCTGGCAATACACGTAGAGCTGATCGAGCAGGCGGCGCAGCTGGGCGAAGTCGCCGATGTCCAGATACAGCTTCCCGAGCTTGACATTCATGTTGAACCACAGGCGCTCGTTGTTTGCGTCTTTCAGGCGCTCCAGCGTGATCTCGTACATCTGCAGACACATTTACATATGAGACGACCACATCCACGAGCAAACCGCTCTTTCGCTCCTGGGCAGCAACGATGCGCACCTTGGACGAGTACTTGGCGCTCTCCTGCTTGCCCACGCCACCCGAGTGCGAGGACACGACGTCCAGGATCGTCGAGATCGAGTCCGTGCTCTCGTTGCGCGTGACAAACGGCAGGAACGCCAGCATCTGCTCGTAGTTGGCGAGCATCTCATCCCACCGACTACTGTTCGCGCAGATCTTCACGATGTGCTCGTACGCCTGGAAGCTCCACTTCATGCTCTCGGGGCTCTGCTCCAGCATCGGCTTCTCGAGCGCGACCACTTTCTGGAAGTTCGCGAGCGCATTCGCAAAGTCGCCGCGCTGGCGCAGGTCTTCGGCCTCGTAGAACGTGTTCTCGAGCTCGATGAGCGCCTCGCGCGCCGCGCTCTTGCCGTCATCGGCCTCGGCGTCCGAGCCCTCGAGCTGCTCGTCGCTGTTGTACGCCTCGTCGCTGTCGTACTCGTACTCGTACTCCTCGGAGTCCGACATGCTCTCGCCTGCTACTGAGCTCTTCTCGTCTCGTCTCGTGCTCGGCTCGTGGCTCGTGCTGCTGCGGATCGCTTCACTTTGGGTGTTGTTTGATGGGAAATGTCAACCCAAAGCGGTACCATTAGAGTGGACCACACTAAGTCGGGTGGATCTATTTTTACTTCCACTTGCCCTCTCATTGGATGTAAATAATATCTTAGGACATCCATTGGGTATAAATAATCTATCAGGACACCGATTGGCTACAAATAGCTCTTTTTTACAAACAAAAAAGGCGACTGAACTTTCTCCTCGTGCATTCGTCAGCAATTGCAGCAATTGAACCGGAGAAGCAAGCGAGAATGCTGGAGCAGCTCAAGACCAAGTCGGCGCAGACCGCGGCGCTCGCGATGGAGAAGGCCGTGTCGCTCAAGGACGTGACGCAGAAAGGCTCGGTTGTGCTGCAGAGCAAGGCGCGCTCGACCGCCGAGTCGCTCAACATCAAGATCCCCAAGGTGCTCTCCAGCAGCTCCGTGAGCAGCAGCGGCAAGACCGCGTCCGAGAGCGGCGGCAGCGACGTCGAGGCGCAGGCGACGCCGAAGAACCAGGAAGAAGAAGGGCTGCTGGACGAGATCGCGGACGAGTGCAAGCTCACGAAGCGCCAGCGACTGTACGGCGCGATCGGCTGTTACGCGTTCGGCGCGCTCTGCGGCTTCATGTCGACGCTCATGATGTGGGGCGGACCAAAGCACGTGAAGCAGTTCGGCTTCTTCTACACGGTCGGCAATCTCTGCAGCATCGGCAGCTCGCTGTTCCTCGTGGGACCCACGCGCCAGGTCAAGGTCATGTGCATGCCGATCCGGCGCGTCGCGTGCGCGATCTGGATCGGCGCGATGGTTGTCACGCTCGTCATCGCGTTCGGGTTCCCGAAAGCAGGACCGCTCGTCATGCTCTTCGTGATCGTCCAGTACTGTGCGATGCTCTGGTACGGCGCCTCGTTCATCCCGTACGGCCGCGCGATCCTCAAGAAGTGCTGCGCGAAAGCAGCCGGGCAAGTCACCTCAGCAGTCTGAAGAGAGAGAGAGAGCGCGACACGAGCAGCAGCCTCCCACTCGACTCAATACATTATGAATTTCTTATTTCCCCACATACTCTTTTCGCTCTATGGCTCGTTCGTGGTAGCCACTGGCTGTCGTTCAAGTCTGAACCGACCGCGCTTCGAGCCACGCGACAAAGTCGTGGACGACAGCGTCGCGGATGTGCGGCGGCTCGTTGCTGAGGTCGTGCGAGCCGTCCGCGTACGTCTTGAACTGCTTGTCCGTGCTGTTTGTCTTCTTGTGGAGCTCCTCGGAGCCAGAGATGTGGCAGACCTGGTCCGCCAGACCGTGCTGCAGCAGGTATGGCGTCTCAATCAGATGGAACTTATCCTGGATGTGCTCGAGCGCGTCCAGGATCGCCAGCCCCGTGCCGATGCGCAGGCGACCGTTGTAGAACAGCGGGTCTGCGCGCTTCATCTCGTCCACGAGCGCCGCTACCTCGGGTGAGCTGTTCCTGCCGCGGTTGCCGCGCGCGAACGGGATCTTCGGCGCGACGGCGCGCAGGAACTTGCCGGCTTTCTCCACCGCCAGCGACGGCCGCGAGGTCTCGTGGATCTGCACTGCGGGGCACAGGATCACAGCGCCGTCGACAAAGCTCTTATCCACCTTCGTGAGGATGTTGAGCACCAGTAGTCCGCCCAGAGAGCTGCACAGCGGACGCGAGAGAGAAATCATTTAGCACAGGAACACCAGAGAGCAATGCATCCTCCGCCACGACAGAGAGAGCCACGCACCCGCCGTGCAGAAACACTTTCTGGCCCTTGTACTTCTCCTTCACGACTCGGATGAACTCGATCGCGTCTTCCGAGAGGTGTTCGACGCTGGAGAAAAAGCCGTGGCGGCCACCGCTCCGCCCCATGCCCTCGTGGTCGATGCCGGCGATGATGAAGCCACTCTGCAGCAGCTCGACCATGAACGTGTTGTTGCGCGCGCTGTGCGAGTTCATGCCATGCAGCACGACCACCACGCCCTTCGCCGTCGCGTGCGAGTCGAGGTGCTTGGGCAGCCAGAACCGGTAGAAGATGCGCACGATCTGGTTGCGCGGCCGCGGTCGCTGCAGGAACCCTGTCTCCTCGGCGCCGCGCGCGATGTGCTCCGCGAGGAACTTCCGCTCGATCTCCGTGAGCGGGTGCAGCAGGCGCGGGTTGTGCGGGTCGATGCCCGGCCCAAAGAGCTTGAAGAGCGCGATGGCCGCGACGCCCACGACGGCAGCGAGCGTCCACAGCGCAGAGCTCGTCCACATCTCTCGCTCGCTCGCTCGTGATCGCTCGAGGTGTGAAGGTGGTGATTGAATGCGTCAACAGCAGCACAAAAACAGAGAATGAGTTCATATCGTGTGGACCACCTCAGACGACAGTGAACCACACATCTGAGTCCATGGAGACTCAGACGCCTGGATCTTTTCACGCGTCTGATCTCCGGCACCTTGAAGCCTGAGAGAGTTCAGACTCCAAGCTGAGCTGCTCGTGTTCATTACCCACCGACACGAATGCGCGTGCGCAGTTATGTGCAGCGATAAGGCGTGGACTGCTGCTTGAGCAACACTCTCGCTCTCACACACAGCTCCGACTGCGAGAGCGCCGCACTATCGACCGTCAGCACACGCCGTCTGTTTGTTTTGCGCCGAGTCCGCCTTTTCTGCCCAGCTGCGCCGATTGCGTCAGTCCAGTTTTGCGAAGGTCCAGTCAATCACAAGCGGCAGTTATGAGCCACAAGCGATTCGACCCCAAAAGATCCATCCATCCATCCATTCGCGCGCTGCCATGGGGCACTCGTGCAGCACAGTGCAAGTGGTCGAGCGCGGCGGCTCCAGAGGTGACGGCAGCGACGCGCGGACGCTCGAGTCGCTCGCGTCCGCTGCAACGACCCATGACGCGGATGCGAGCGAGCCCATGCGCGTCAGGGTCGCCAACCTGCGCGAGAACGAGTGCGTGGCGCACCCGCTCGTGCTGATTGAAGGCTGGGTCGAGAACATGCCGCTGAGGCGTAGCGGCAGCAGCGACAGCAGCGACAACGGTGGCAGCTGCGCATACATTCAAGCGTCAGCGCACGAGCGAGGTAGCAGCAGTCCCAACCTCCGCGGTGGGCTCTGCTGGCCGGTAGTCGCTGCCACTGGCCACTTCAAGGCGTTTGTGGTGCTCCCTAAGCCTGGAAGCTACGTGATCCGCCTCCAGATCGCGTCCGCCTCGCTCGTGCTCAACCTCCGCTTCGCAGCCATCCAGACAAAGTACATCGTTCGCTTCCACTACCAGAAGCCGCTGGACAGCAACCAGGGCTTTGACGCGCCTGTGGAGACCGACAACTCGGACAAAGCCGCGATCGACAGGATCAAGCTCACGGCGCTGATCCTCCAGACCGCGCTCGCTGAGCTGCTGCAGCACGCAGGCAGCCGCAAAAGGACGTTCGCTCTTGAGCTCGGCGACGACGGACTGCCCGCAGTGCATTTGCTGCGCTCGGAGTTCTCGACAGCGCATGCGCGCGCCATGGACGACGACGAGCTCCTGCTGCGGCTGCGACAGGACGTGAGGCGCATGGAAGACCGCAGCCAGTCCAGAGCGAGCAGCAGCAGGTATAGTGACGACGACAGCCACCAGCTGTGCGTCAAGCACGTCGTGATCCTCGGCGGCGCGCACTTCGACCCGCGCACGCGACAGATCTTTGGACACAAGGAGCTGGCGGACGGCAACCTTGTCGTCTTTGGATCCTGCGGACTGCACACGTGGCCGCGCGGGCTCGCCGAGCTGACTGCCTGCTGCCTGAACAACACGCGCTTCCTACCGCAAGCGTTCCTTCGCGACTGCGCCGGTGGAGGCAGCTACTGGACAAAGTACGCGGCCGCCCTCAGTCGTTTGCTGCAGCTGCTGGGCTGCAGCCTGGGACTGGCGTACCAGCGCGAAGGCGTCATGCGTCCAGGATTCCAGCAGCTCAACCGCCTGCTCGCGGTTTTCGAGCCGACGGCGCTCGTGCACGTGTCGACGTTCGCCAACCCGATCGGCGACGGGCGGTTCTCGCTGCTGGACATGGCTGCGCTCGTGCCTGTGGCGGATGGTGGTGACGCCGTCATCGACGAACACATGCACTTGGACGACATCTCGATGGACGCGCTCGCGGTCAAGTGCGCGTGGATCGTCTCGCGCAGTCGCCGGCGGAGCAGCAGCCTCGAGCCGCGGAAGAGTGCAGCAGCTGCGTGACGACAGAGCCAAATAAATCAGGACGGAGCTCGCTTGCCTGATTCGTTGACTGAATGATGGTCCGTTGTTTTTCTGGGTTCGAAAGAATGCGAGTTGACTGCGCTTTTGAGCAGACGCCGCTCTCCAGACTCAGTTCGGGAAGCGCCAGGAAGCAGACACAGCGATGGAGACCGCCGCCACCGCCGCAGTGCGCGTGGAGATCGCGAATCTCCGAGAGAACGAGCGGCTGCTGTACCCGCTCGTGCTCGTGGAAGGCTACGTCGTGGTGAGCGCTGATGGCCCCGCCGTCCAGTGCATCGAAGCAGGACTCGCTGCAGTGCCAGGCGCGGCAGAGCCGAGACCTTCGACGACGGCGACGAGGCTCTCGTGGCCGGTCGTGCCGGGAACGGGTCACTTCAAGGCGTTCGTGATGCTCCCGAGATCCGGGAAGCACGACATCCAGCTGCACATCCGCGGCTCGCTCGCGCGCGTGCTGACTGTGCGCTACGCGCGTCCGACGACGAGTCACTTTGCGCGCTTCCACTACCAGCAGGAGTCGAACGCGACGCGGGGCTTCGACGCGCCGCCTGGCGTCGACAACTCGGACGCCGCAGCGCTGAAGCGGGTCCAGCTCGGCGCTTTGCTCACGCAGACGTGTATCGCGGAGCTGTACCACAAGCAGGGACTCCCGCGTGCGACGATAGCGCTCGAGTTCGACGAGGCGACGGAGTGCCAGATGCCGGTGGCGAACTTGCTAGTGACTGGAGCTGGCTCGCCCACCCCAATCTACGCTATTCGTGAAGCGCTCGACGAGCAGACTGCGGTTGCTCGCGAGAGCGGGATCGAGCTGAACCACTTCGTGCACGTTGGCTCGAACCACTACAACCCGGAGACGCGGGAGGTTGCGGGCCACTGCGCTCACATGTATGACGACGCGTTCGTCTTCAGCTCTGCGACGCTGCACACGTGGCCGAGCACGCTCAGCGAGCTCACGAAGTGCTGTCTGGACAACACGGCGATGGACACGAGCATCCTACTCGACGACAGCGTCGACCGAGCGAGCCACTGGGCGAACTTCGCCACGGGGCTCGGCGTGTTCATGCACCTGTTCTTCCGCTCCACGAGCGTCCACGACAACGGCGAAGGGATGTTTGGCCGCGGGTTTGACAACGTCAACCGCCTGCTGAGCGTCTACGAGCCCGAGTTCGAGTCGGTTGATACCGCCATGACGGTTGCGCTGAGTTCGCTAGACGATGGCGAGAGCGAGAGCGGTACCCCCACTGCTCCATTCGAGCTGAACTACGCGGTGCTCGAAGAGGTCGCTGGCGACATGGAGGGGGCGTTCATGTACGAGACGACGCTGCAGTCGATCACCGAGGTGTGTCCGTTCATCACGTCCGCGAGCAAACGCACCCAGGCTGCGAAGAGCGCAGCGGCGGCTGCATAGCGCTGCTGGTTGGTGCGCGCGCGGACGCTTGTCTCCTTGCACGTTTGCATTTAGGTGTGTATATGGGTGTGTCTGGGTGTGGTGATGCAATGGATTTCACTTTTTCATTGCTTCATTTGTTGTTGTTGGAGCTCTTCACATGACTACCATTCTGGCAAGCACAGAGGTGAAATGCAGGAGGCAACACAGCTCACAGTCGACCAAATGTGCTGATCTCCATCTCGATAGATTCGCTTTGACTAGCGTTGGAGGTTTATGACGGTCGAGAAAGAAAGAAATTGGAAGATATTTAGGATTTGAACCCGATTTATCAAAAATCACGACGTCCCGAACGCTCCGAATTGGTCACTTTTTTGGACAAAATAATGTTCTTTTCTCTTTTTCAACGCATCGCTATTCGCTCCAGAACTGTTTCCAATCCTAGCCTCCATCTGCGGTTCAGTTATGAACTCGTTATAAACTTTCGTCAGCTGGTTTGAGATGCTAGCGCCGCCCAAATCGAGGCAACAACAGGAAAGCAGCATGGGCGGCATGGAAGTGGACGAGCCGGCGACGTTCAGCGCCGCCGAGGCGGCCGTGTACGACCGGCAGATGCGGCTCTGGGGCGTCGAGGCGCAAAAGCGGCTGCAGAGCTCGCGGGTGCTCGTCTCGGGGCTCTCGGCGCTCGGTTCGGAGCTCGTGAAGAACCTCGTGCTCTCGGGCATGAACGTGACGGTGCACGACCCGCGCGCCGTGACGCAGAGCGTCGTCGACACGCAGTTCTTCTTCTTCGAGAGCGACATCGGCAAGAGCGTGGGTAGCTCTGTCCTGTGTGCATGTGCATGCGGCGATGGCGGCGGCGTGCTTTATTCTTACGATCCGTGAATGACAAAACGACAGCGCGCCGAGGTGAGTCTCGAGAAAGCCAAGGAGCTCAACCCGCTCGTGCAGGTGCATTGCGAGACAGCGCCGCTGCGCGATCTCTCGGACGAGTTCTTCCACAAGTTCACGGTGATCTGCTTGATCGGCGCTGACAAGGAGGCAGAGGTGCGTTCACGGAAGGCGCGACGGCTCTCTCTTCTGCGTTGCGAGGCGAGCTGAACCTAACGCGACTCTTTGCGTGTGACTAGCTGCGACTGGATGCGCTCTCTCGCGCGCACGAGATCGCGTTCTTCACGGCGCGCTCGTTCGGCTTCGACGGTGTCGTCTTTGCGGATCTAGGCACGCACCAGTACCGCCGCACGCCTGCTGGCACGTCTGGCGCAGCGCCAGCGACCGACGCGATCACAGTCGAGTTCCCGTCGCTCGCAGCCGCCAACCAGGTCAAGTGGAGCACGCTCCAGAGCGCGCGCAAGCGAGGGCCGCAGATCCCAAAGGTCTACGTCAAGCACCAGCGTACGTTCTGTTGCGATCGCTATTGTTGAGATGCGTTGCATCCTTATCATACCCGGAGAGGACTGACGGGCTCGGATTGGCGTGTGTGCTGCAGTGCTGCATGAGTACAGAGCGCAGAAAGGTGTGGCTGAGGTCGCGTCGACGGACGACTTTGTGTCCTTCGCTCAGTCGCAACTGCAAGCGCAGGGACTCGCTGCCGATTTCTTCCCATCTGAAGAGCTCAGGTGCGCTTCCAGAGTCTATCTCCTTGCCTGAGGCGGGGGTGAGCTGATCGCTGTATTATCCTTTGCTTGGGTAGCTCGCTCGCGGAGGTGGCTGGCGTTGATCTTGTGCCGGTGTGCGCGATCCTGGCCGGCATCCTCGGACAGGAGATCGTGAAGGCGATCTCGCAGAAGGACGAGCCGATCTGCAACTACTTTTGCTTCGACGGCGCCACGGGCACTGTTCGACGAATTGGATGAGGGCGAAGGCTTTCGATCCACTCTCAGCTCTACTATCACTCACTCGCTCACGATCGATACTTTGGTGATAGGAGAGCAGACGTGGCACTCCAGGCATAACGATAATTGAGCAAGGCGGGTGGCAGCTTCGTTGGAAGTGGATCGTGCGCGTTGCTCTGCGAGATCGTGAAGTCGCTGGACGCACCTTTGAATAGTTCGAGCTCCCGATTGAACTGATGTAACTGTTTGAAAAGTGTCGGCGCGTTTTGTGCGACTCCAAGAGTCGGGAGTTCGATGCAGTGGCGAATGTGCGTTTGGCGCGCCATGCCGGCTAGCGAGGTGTCGTGATCTGCTCTGCGAGTGCTGTGAAGCCTGACTAGGAGCAAACCAGGCATGTCGACGGCGCTAGCAGCCGCGCGAGCGAAGACGAAGGGTAAGCGCATGCTGCGCGATGCGCTCCAGGGCTACGGCGAGGAGGCATTCACGCTCTCGGAGTGGAACGAGAAGAAGCGCGAGGCCGAGAGGGAGGGCAAGTGGACGTGGAAGCAGGGCGTGGCCAATACAAACGCCGCGATCAAGAACCGCTTCGAGAAAGACGCGATCCAGGATGCGCTCAAGGCGCGCTTCGTGGACATCCAGACCGCGATGGAGCAGGAGATGGCGGGAGTTCTGCGCGTCCGCGGAGGAAACCCGACTCAGCAGCAGGACGACGAGAGTGCGAACCAGTGCTGCTGGAGGTGCGTCTGTGCGGTGACTGCTCATTGCTGAGAATGGACTGCGTCTGAGCCTTTTTCTCTCTTTCGCTCCTTGTTGGCAACAGAGATCGCATCGGGGGCAGACCGTACCACTGCACGAACGATCTCCCAGTCGAGAAGAAGAAGTCTGCGACAAAGTCTGCTGGTGTCTCGGATGCAACGCAGACACCTGCGCAACCTGCAAGGCGCGTCTGCAAGTGGCATGTGGGCGAGTGCGAGTACGCCGAGCACCCGATCGAGAAGAGTCGAGTGATTGAGATCCCGAATGAGTTCGGGTTGTGCTTGCACTGCTACGAAGTCACAGCTACGACTCAGCGCGCGACGCTGCAAAAGAGTCCGCCTCGAGTGATGGCGGTGAAGATCCCGGGCGTGAGCGTGACAGATCTTCGGCGAGACGCGCAGCGCGACGTGCTCTTAGGTGCTCGCAGAGGTGCGAACCGTGCAGACGCAGGCACAAAGCTCACGGCGAAGAGCGTGTGCTCATGGAAGAAGGAGCATTTCGAGAAGACGTACATCTGGCGCTGCTCGAACCGCGTGCTGATGCATCCGACGATGAGTGGCTCGTACCTCTCGTTCTGCGGCTTCCACGCGCCGAGGTGCATCAAGGAATACGGCCGAAAGAGCAAGAAGGACCAGGCGTGTCCTGCGATTGACCGCCTCAATGGCTTTGGCATGTGTCGCAACCACCTCGAGGCGCATCTGAGCACGCTGAACTACGAAGCGCGAGGCGCGTGCGTGCTCGTGGACTCGGAGTTCGACGTCCCGGGGATCAAAGAGTGCAGTCAAGATCCTGAGGCGACGCAGATAACGCGACATCCGCTGGCGCCAAGATACCCGCCGCCGCCACCAGAGGGCCAGCTACCACAGTTTGTGCCGCTGGCTCTTTCAGGCAACCCAGCTGCGGTACTCCAAGAATCGATGGTGAAGCATGCACTCTACACGGCCGGCGCATTCGTGAAGCTCACAGTGATGCAGACGATATTGGTGGTTCTAGATCACCCGAACCCAGCGTCGATGCTCCTGAAAGAAGCGGTCTGGCGGTTCCAGTTCCTCCGGCGCGCAGAAGTCGTTGCGATCCGCATTCAGCGGATGTTTCGAGGAAAACGCGCGCGCAGACGAGTGCGAACGCTTCGATATGAGAGCGCGGCGCTGAAGCGCATTAGCGCGTGCTTTGTGATCCAGCAGCTCATTCGCGGTTTCTTGGGACGCCGGCGGTTCAAGCATGAGTTTGAGAGTGTCCATCATGCAGTGCCGCTCATTCAGAGAGTCATGCGAGGGGGGTTGGCGCGGAAGCGGTGCCGAGAGCTGCGCGCAGCGATTCGGATGCAGCGCAACTACCGGTGCTATCGCCAGCGGCTCCTCGCGTGGGCGTTCCGCGAAGAGATGGAGTACATGAAGGCGCTGCAGCGTGAAGCCGACGAGAACCTGCGCGAGATGGAGGAGAAGCTGTACGCGTTCCGACGACTACGAGCTCGTCGCCTGCTTCGCGCTCAGATCCTGCGCTGGAAGAAGCAGAAAGAGGCGAAAGCGCTCGCGTTTGCGATCCGGCTGCAGGTTTTCTGGGCGGCAGTCAAGATCCAGCGGCAGTGGCGCAGACGCCAGCGCTACCAGTTCATCAAGAAGCGGTACACGAGTGCGCAGACTATCCAGAAGCGGATGCGAGGGTGGCTCACGCGCCACATGTGGGAGGAAGATCCCGGGGTCCTGAGTGTGACTGGGTTCATCAACACCAAGAGCGGCTTTGAGTACGGGAAGATCGTCGTCCTGGCGCAGCCTTCGCACTCTTATTCGTACCCGAGCCGCCGGATCCGGATGTTCTATGGAGCGCTGACCATCCAGCGCGTGTATCGGGGTCACATGGGGCGTCTCGCAGCCAACGAGCGGTGGGTGAACATGCTGAGACGATGGGAGTGGATCGGCATCGAGTCGACGGACTCGAGCGGGAAGAGCAGCGACAGCATGGCGGTCGGCAAGGAGCGCTACGGGTTCATGCTCCCGTCGTTCGGCTACCACGAAGAGCGACGGTTGCACATGAAACCCATTGTGCGCGACATCAAAGCCGCGCGAGGCTTCGAGTACAAGTACCAGAACATCCTGGATCTCATCAAGGATCGGGACGGAAAGCGAGCGTGGAGCTTGACACACGAGCAACGGGAGCAGCGCAAGAGAGAGCGACTGGAGGCGCGTAGCCGCTCACAGAACGCAGGAACGTCACCACCACCATCGACAGCAACAGTGCCTTCGAAGCCAAAGAGGAGAGCAGCTCCCGCCCCAGAAAGCGTGTCGATCGCGAAAGCGCTTTTCCCAGTCGGCGTGGTGGTGCGCGTCGCTGTGCTCAACACTGGCAAGAAGAGCAACGCGTTTCAGTCTGCGAAGATCGTCAGCATCAACGACAGCGCGGAGGGAGAGCACGAGACAACGTTTGATGTGGAGTATGATCCGGTGCGTCCATGATCTCTGCTGCTGTGTTTGTATTGGTGCAGCAAATATGGTTCTGCTATCTGCGACTAACTGTTGGCTCTCCTCACTGTCCTGCAGGTGCTCGTATCTGTCCACGGTGTTCGGATATACAACGAGCAGCACGTGCTTGCGAGTCGCCTTCACGCTGTCACCCATGCTGATCTGGCTGAACCACCACCGGAACGGCGCGTCTCCGTCAACAGGCAGATCCAACAGGCGATCAAGGAGCTGAAGAAAGATATCCGTGAAGCGAGGACGCTCAGCGACCAACACAGTTCGCTCATGTTTTCGAAAGGCGATGATCGCGAGTCGGCGCTACGGAGCGTCGGAGCTCTGGTTGAGCGACTCCGTGACGACAGGAAGGGCTTCGATCTGCTCGCTGACGACCGCGACTTTGTGGATTTCGTGTTTCGAAACTCGACGCTGCTGAAAGTGACGTGGCTGCAGGTTGTCGATGAGATTCGCTACGGGAGTCCGACGAATCCGGACAACCCGTCCCGGAACGAGCACACGCCGTCGACACTGTCGCCATCAGCAGTGGACTTTTACACCAAGGAGTTTAGGTTTCAGCAGCAGCAGAATGGAAATGCAAAGAAGACGAAGACAAAGGGCTCGAAGCCGCTGCCGACTCGAGCTGCAGCGATCGAAAAACGCATGACGGAACTCGGATTCGAGCACGCGCTCGGCGCTTCTCGGATGGGCGAAGCGCGAGCCACAACTTCGCAGCGAGAGACTCAGAATCAACGACCGGAGACGACGCCAGTTATGGCGGATCAAAAGCAGGAGCTCGGCAGAGAAAGCGAGAGCAGCTACGTCATCAGAGACGACTCTGCAATGCAGGATGTCGGGAAGCGCATCCAAACCTCGCAAGATCTCCATCGACTCATCTACGAGCTGAAGGTGCTGCCACTTGCGACTCCGAGACGACTTCTCCGTCGCTGTACGCATGAGTATTCACCCGTCTCTTTCTTGCCTCTCGTTTTCTTGTTTCCACCCCCTACCAGACTCTACCGAAAGAGCGACGACGCGAAGAGGTCATTGAGATCACGACTCGACACACGCGCGCGTTCGTCTGCGGCCATCCTGCTTGCGGACGCTGCTTCTCGTAGGTTCATTTGCTCTTCTGCGCTTGATCGCAAGCACATGTCAACCGACTCATCCGTTTGCTTGCTGCCAACTGTTTCGTAGGTCGAAGGAGGCGACGCGACTCCATCAGAAATCGGCGCACGACCACAAAGAGCGACTCGCAGTCGGTACGCCTCTCACGGACCAGTACATGCGCGCGTACTGGCCGCCACAGAGTCCGTGGAACCGCGAGACGAACGCGACGTTCCAACACATGGTCGGGTACTTTCGATGCACCCGGGCGGGTTGCGAGCAGGTGGAGTTCCGCACGCGACGGGAGCTCAACAGGTGGGTCTCACTCGATGCAAGTGACGAAGCTGCTGCTGTGTGTATTGCCATTCGAAGTTGCTGACGTTTTCCGTCGTCTTATGCGCAGCCACGTGTCCCACGCTCACCATTTCACAGTCGCTTCCAGGATGTCCCAAGGAAAACCTTCGACCGGCTCTGTACAGGATCTGAAAGCCTTGGCAGTCTCGCAAGTCGTCTGGCTCGGGGCGTACTCGATCTGCCGGAACCTGCACGACAAGCTTGGGCTGCCAAAGGGCTCGATGAACCTCGGCGCGTGCACTCTTCACTCCAGGCTGCCTGACGAATCGTGCGCTTCGTGTGCTCGCCAGCAACGCTGTCCACGTCTACCGTGTCGACTCTACTCGTCAGTTGCAGTCACATTGAGCCGCGAGAGTGCACTCACGCAGCTGCCTCCTACAGAAGAAGACTCGAGCAGGACAGAGGATAGCGGCATGCAAGGATACACGATCTTCAGCGTACAGGATCAGGAGTTCTGCCCAGCTGTCCACGAGACGCAGCTGGTTCCAGCGAAAGGCGATCTTAGTGACCGTGAGAAAGAGAAGCGGAAGAAAAAGACGAAAATGAACCAGAAGCCTGGCGCCTCGGAAGACGACATCGTGTTCATGCAAATCGCTGCTCTCTGCCGCGACAACAAGAGTGAGGACTGGGTGCTCGGATGCGCCTTCCGTCGCCATCTTCAGCTTCAGAGCAGCCCGAGCGACTACAATGGCGAGCACGAGCTTCGCGGCGACGCGCACGAAGTGTACTTTGACGAGCAGCTCGTGTTCGCCAAACTGGCGCACGTGATTGGAGCAGCGCGAGTCCGGCACTGCTCGAAGAGCGAGTTCTACAGAAAGGTTTTGCAGAGCAGCAGCGGAGGCGGATCTTCCGAGGCGACTTCAGGGTCAGCGACTCCGCGCGCAGCTGGTGGTATTCGCGCAAGAGATGGTAGCATCGAGGAGCTTTTTTGGCGGCAAGCTGTAGCAGACGAAGTCTTAGACTCGAGGAGCGGCTGAGTGGATCTTTTGGAGTCGCAGAGGATCTTTTGGAGTCGCAGAGGATCTTTTGGAGTCGCTGGTGCGGTCTGTGACACCTGAGAGTCAAGAGAGATGCGAATGAAGCAGCAGGACTAACTGAGCAGTCAGTGGCGGTTCGTCATCCGCCAGGCTTCGTTGGGTATAATCACAGTTCAAGAGAGAGAGAGAGAAGACACTGCCATACCAGGTGAGTGATCACTCTGGTGACTTGTGCAGTCGGAAGAGATCGCGTGTGCGGCTCAGAATGGCTTCCGGCTGCCAGTGTGGCAAAGGATGCGAGCGATGTTTAGAAAACCTGATCGGCGTGTGCGACTATTGAGTGCGCGACAATGTGGACGAATGCTGAAAAGATCAGTGTAGCCATCGTGAGCTGGCTGAGAGTGATTTGCCACCTCCTGCATGTGAGTTGGTCCACGGGTGGCCCTCGCGCTGATGCATGGGGAAGGAGAAGAGTGCAGCAGATTCTCCGCCTTCCGCCCAGCTTTCCTTCAGCAGATAACCGAGCCACCTTCAGTCACTGTCCCTTTGCGGCAGGCACCAGATCATCGGAGCTCTCATCTCTCATTCGCAAATTTGCCACCCCAAGTCCACGAGCCTCCTTCCTCCTCCAGACCCCAGTCTCTCCCATCTTCCCAAGTTCCCCGTCATGAAAACCACCATTTTCACGTTCGTCACGCTCGCTGCTTCCGTCCAGGCTGCTGCCTCGCTCGAGCTCTCGCCGGAGCACGCGTCTCGCTACCTCCAGGAGCGCTCGACGCTCGAGCAGGAGCTCGCCGCCTGGAAGCAGAGCGCGGCGGGCGAGTTCGCCAAGCAGAACAGTTACTTCATCGCTGGTGCCAAACAGCACCTGCTGACTGCGGACGAGGCTCAGGAGGACCAGCTGCGCCGGTTCTTCCTCACGAAGCTCAGCATCGCGCAGACGCAGAAGCAGAACCCGGACGCGGTCTTCTCGATGGACTCGCCGTTCTCGCTCATGACCGACAACGAGTTTGCCACGTTCCTGGGTAAATCGTTCCAGCGCGGCGCGGACATGCTGAGCGACGCCAAGGTGACGACCGACCCCGAGCCAGCGACGAACGCTACGACTGCTGCCGCTGACAAGGACTGGACGAGCTCTGGCTGCGTCGCACCGGTGAAGAACCAGGGCCAGTGCGGCTCGTGCTGGGCGTTCGCGGCCGTCGCTTCGCTCGAGAGCGCCTATTGCCTCAAGGGCAACCCGCTTACGCTCTTCTCGGAGCAGCAGGTGCTGAGCTGCGACAGCGCGTCGGGTGGCTGCGACGGCGGGTTTCCGGGCGACGGACTCAGCTATATCCAGAAGAACCACGGCATCTGCCTCGCCGAAGGGTACCCTTACACATCGGGCGAGTCACAGGAGACCGGCAGCTGCGAGCCGTCGGCGTGCACGGTCGTGCCGGTGGCGATCCAGCAAGTGGTAACCGTGCCTCGCTCCGAGAGCGGCCTCGTCTCGGCGCTGAGCGGACGTCCGGTGGCGGTCGGTGTTGCCGCGGGCAACAACACGTGGAAGCAGTACAAGAGCGGCGTGGTGTCGTCGTGCAGCAGCTCGCAGCTGGACCACGCCGTGCTGGCCGTGGGCTACGGCGGCAGCGCGACCACGACGCCGTACTTCAAGATCAAGAACTCGTGGGGCTCGTCCTGGGGCGAGGGTGGCTTCATCCGCCTCAAGCGCGGTGTGGCTGGCGCCGGCACGTGCGGCATCGTCGGCCCAAAGTCCGTCTACCCGACGCTCTAGTGCGTGCACGCGCGTGGCGTCATGGTGAGCAGCGTCCCGGACTGAAGAGAGAGAGAGAGAGAGAGAG
>JAADWH010000214.1:0-34140 GCA_023335995.1 Globisporangium nagaii
GAGAGAGGACGAGGATGGCACACTTGCTGGCGCTGAGGCAAATCGCAGAATGAGAATGGAGTGAGTGCCGCTTTCCGAGCGCGAGCAAGCAAGGCGTTCAAGGTTGCTCGCTCTCAACTGCTCCCATGGACGTCGCTCTCAACTGCTCCCATGGACGTCGCTCTCACTTGCGTCCATGCTGCTCGCCGAACCACCCACTCCTCCTCAACGAGAGAAAACACAACCTCACAGGATGATGGTTGCACTCCATCTCGTGAGTCGCGACACCCTGGTGCTGCTCGTTCTCCATCACTACTCTGCTTGATTTACCATTCCACCATTCTCTCGCACGTGCTGCGAGACCACTCGCTCGCCAACCACCTCTCTCTCTCTCATTTGTGTGGCTCTCAATATGTTAGTATACCCACGGTGTCTATTCAATGCAACCCAATCAATCACGTGGGGTCCGAGACAGCGACTGCATACGCGTGAAGGGGGCACTGCAGCGAGCGCAGGAACGCCTCGTGGTCGTGCAGCTCGAACTTGTTCTGGACGACGACGAAGACCTCGGCCACGCCGAAGGACGACACGCTCACGAGCATGTCCTTGAAGTTCTTGGCCTTCTGCACGTTGTTTACGATCAGGAACTGTCGCCGGTGCCGTGGCGGCGCAGCCGCAGTCGTCGCTGTGGTCGTCGCTGGTGGCGTCGCGCTCATGCTCACTGTCTGTTTTTGATGTGGAAAGTGGCTGTCTCACTTAGGTGGCTTTCACGCTTAAAAAAAGCAGTCAAAACTGTCTCCCTTACGTGACCGAAAGAGGAAGAAAAGGAGCCATCCTCTACGAGTGAGTACTGTTTTGTAGAGGTTCTGGCAGATTTCGCGGTTCTGCCTCCCTTTCTATGCAATTCTACTCGTGGCAGTGCATTGCGTGGACACACAAAACCAGGAGGGCTCGAGTTTGCGGCATTTCTGCGCCATTCGGATCGAAATGGCGAGCATCATCCGCTCTGCGCGCGCTTCGTGCGCCTCGACCACGCGCCACCGCAGCAGTCTGCTCGCGACTGCAGCGCGCAGTGCCGGCAGCAGTCGCAGAGACAGCGGCGTGCACTACCAGAGCGTGCGCTGGATGGGCCGAGGGCCGACGATCCAGGGTCGCAAGAACGCCACCGACGCGGTTCGTTTGTTGTTTGTTTATCTGTCGCTTGCCGCCTGCTGCTGCTGCTGCTGCAGTGTACACTTGCTCCTGTGCGCTCGAGGCAAGTGATGGCATCCGCACCGTCCTCATACTATGCGCCTCAATTTACAGAAACGAACGGCCATGAACGCCAAGCTCGCGCGCGAGCTCATGATCGTCTCGAAAGGTTCGCTGCCTGCTGTTTCCACTGCGCTGCCCAGGCAGTGCACGTGTGCTTCTTGATCCTAACGATGTCTCACCATGGTGTGCTGTGATGCGTGCAGCTACCGCCGGTGAGCGTGAGAATGTGGTACGTGTGTGGAGAGAGCGCTTGCCGTGCTGACTCGGCTCGTCCGTGGTGGAAGATGTGTGCACTCGCTTATGTGTGGTGTACTTACTCGTCGCACACAGCGCCTGGCGTCCGTGATCAGCAAGGCCAAGGCCGCGAACATGCCAAAGGACAAGATCGACGCTGCCATCAAGCGCGGTGTCGACGGCAAAGACGGTGCGGGCTCTTCTTGTTGTTCTCGCAATTGTCGGATGTCCTTATTTACACAGCGTGCGATTGTTCTTGACGGCGTCCTTCCGTCCTCCTGTTCTTGCTGCAATAACATCTCTCAGGCGCGAACGCGGAGACTGTGCTCTACGAGGGCTCTGGTCCAGGCGGAAGCGCGTTCATCGTACGCATTTGTTCTTGCCTCTTGTTTCCATTGTGATTTGTGCACTTGCTGATCTGTTGCTGCCACCTTTTTTGTGGTTTGTCGTCCAGATCGAGACGCTGACGGACAACAAGCGCCGCACTGCGCCTGCGCTGCGCCACATCCTCGGCAAGTACGACGGCTCGCTCGGCACGAACGGCTCGGTCTCGTGGATGTTTGAGCGCAAGGGCTACTTGGAGGTGCGTCTACAGCAAGGACAGCCCCGCCAGATATTCGTTGAATGCCCCATGTCTGTACTTACTCATACATTTGCTGTGCCTGTAGATTGAGCTCGCGGCGTCGAACCCAGTGGCGCAAGACGAAGACGCGCTGATGGAGATCGCGGTACGCGTTTGAGTCAGAACCGTGTCGATGTGCTGTCAATGTTGTCGATGCTCATTTGTTTGTTCATCGTTGCGCGCATCTCTATATTCCTGTCAAAACAACAGCTGGACGCCGGCGCGGACGACGTGGAGCTCCGCGAAGAGCTCGCGCAGGTGACGTGCGAGCCCAACGACCTGGCGCTCGTGCGCGACAACTTCACGAAAGCCGGGCTCGAGCCGTCGATCGTGGAGCTGATCTACAACCCGAAGGAGTTCATGGACCTCTCGGAGGAGCACCGCGAGACCTTCGAGAAGCTCATCGACGCGCTCAACGAGAACGAGGACGTGAACCAGATCCACCACAACGTCAACGAGTAGATCTGCAGTCGGTCGCTCGACACTGTAGGGGTGACAGATTCTCGTAGCGGAATACCCAAGTAAGAACGCGCTTTGAGGCTTCCAACAAGTGAGCGAGTTAATCACATCGCACGTTGGCTGGCTGACGCAACGGAGCCCAACCCCAATAGATAACTTAGAAAATTCGCCTTCAGCCTTCCGGCATCTGGCCCCTAGCCTCTCATGGCTCGCTCACCAGTTCTCGTCGTCGCTCAGGTCGCTGTCGCGCTCCTCCGAGTCGCGGTACTCCCACGGCGCCTTCACGATCTCGGGCTTGGCGGCATCTTCGTCCTCGGACTCCACCTCGAACTCGCGGCAGTAGAGCGTCAGGTCCCACTTGATGCGCGGCTTCCTGTTCTTCTTCTTCTTCTTCGGCGGGAGCGGCCGGTCCTCCCGGAACTCCGGTGGGATGCGGCTGCGCGCCTCCAGCAGCTTCTGCGTGAGCACTGCCGCAGCCAAGTTCGCCGCCTGCGTCGCAGCCAGCGCCGCCGCAGACTTGCGCACGCCGTTGCGCACCGACCGCGTGCGGTTCACAAACGCGTCTTGGCCGCCCAGGCTCGAGCGCCGTGTGGACAGCTGGCCCTTGAAGCCGCCAAGGAACTCGGACACATTCGCGCTGCTCGACGACACGCGCACGCGGCCGCCAGCGACCGCGCCGCCGCTGAACGAGTAGCCGCGGACGTTCGAGTCGTAGGCTGCGGACGATGCTGCCGAGGCGGCCGTGCGTCTGTCGCTCGTGTCGAACGTCGCGCGCTCGTGCTGCAGTGCTGCATTCACGGGTTGGTCTTGGCGGCTCAGCTCGCACTCGTCCTCCTCCTCGTCCTCCTCGTCTTCCTCGCCGACGCCGTCGAGCGCGTCTGCGGGAACGCTCACAGGCGCCTCCTTGTCGGTTCGCGGGTGGAACTCAATGTCGCGCACGTTCAGGAACGACCTGTTCAGCGGGTTCAGCGCGTCGTCGTCGTCATCATCGTCGCTCTGGAACGCGGAGCCTGTAGCATACGGGATCGGCCGGTTCACGATCTTGCTCTTGTCCACCGCCACCACTGGCAGCGGCTGCGGCTGAGACGACGTCGAGTCGCTGCCCGCACTCAGAGCAAAATTGTTAGTCGAAGCAGGGACTGGCAATGGGACGGCAGGCACCTCCCAGCTCGAGTCGCCGCGCGTCCGCGTGTCCACGAGGTCCGGGTCGAGCATCGGTAGCACGTTCTCCTCTTCGGCCGCATGGAACGACAGATGGCCGCCCTCCTCGTCCGCTCCGCCGAGCACGGCGGGGACGTCGTGCTCCATCTCATCCAGCGTCATCGGTCGATCGTCTTTGCGGCCGAGCAGCGAGCCGCGACCGACGAGCGAGCCGCGGCCGATCAACGAGCTCCGGCGCGCCGCGAGCTTGGACTTGATGCTCGAGAAGCCCAGCAGCTTGACCTTGTGGACCTTGGACGAGGATCCACTGCCGCGGCCCTCAGCCCCTCGCTCGACGCTGTCGCGGCGATGCAACGACCGGCGCAAGGGCCACTTGCGGCTCCGCGAGAAGTCCAGATCCGAGCGCCGCATCACGGACGACGACGCCTCCGCAAACTCGGACGCGTTCTGGTTCTCGCTATGCCCGTCGGCGGCGGATGCTGTCGTGCACGACGGGTACCCGCCAGACGACGACAGCTTGTGGTCGTCCGGGGACGCGAGCAGAAACGACGACGACGAGCCCTTCCGCTCCGGCGCGGACTGCAGAAACACTTTGCCGATCGCCGAGTCGGCCGCAAACTTCTCGCCGCGCGACGACGCGACGTAGAACTCGCCGTTCGCGTCCTGCTGCACCACGAACGTCCGCGGGTTGAGCTGCGGCGCCGTGGCGTCCACGTAGCTCGAGAGCGCGCGGTGGCGGCCGTGCATGAGCTCCTGCAGCACGCTCGAGAGCGACGACACGGCCGGCGCGCGCTTCACGCCGCCGCCTGCAGAGTCCGAGCCGCCGTCCGCATCTGTAGAATTGTTGCTGTTGCTGACCGCTTCGCTGGCCGCAGCCGCAGCCAACGACACGGAACTGCTGCTGTTGATGAACGAGTAGGACGCGAGTCCGACTCGCGGCTGCGCGCCGGCCCGGCGGTTATATCTGCGGCCGCCGGCGCCACCGCCGTTCGCACTCGCCGCGCTGCCGTTGGCCGCGGTCGCGGTCGCGTGGCGCGAGAAGCATGTCTCGTACGTCGTGACCGTGGGCTTGACGAATCGCCGCTTCGGCCGATCGTACGTGCCATCGCTATCGCTCGCGCTGCCGCTGCCGCTCTTCGGGTCGTCGTACTGTCCCGCGGCGGCCGCCGCCTTCATCTCGCGGGCGTCCACGAACCCCGTCGTCTGTGGACGCTGCTGTTGCTGTGGCTGTGGCTGGAGCTGTGGCTGGAGCTGGACCTGCAGCCGCCCTGGTCTCCGCGACCCAGTCGGGGACGTCGGTCCTGCAGACGGAGCGACGCCGCGCATCGCCGCTGCGGCAGCCGAGGCGGCGGGCGGCGCGGGCGGCGACGGCGGGCGGCTGCCGCGGTTCGGCGCGGACTTGAATTGCGCCGCCGGGTTCACGGCCAGCATCGCGAGTGCGCTGTCACGTCGTGCCTGGTCACGCTGGGCTGGCGCGAGAGCTGCTGGAGCTGCTCGTGGGGCTCTGGAGGATGTGGCCGCAGCGGCGCCGTCGTCGTCGCCAATGTGCCTGCGCAAGTCTCGCGCGCCGGGCTTGCTTGCTGCGCTTGCTGTCTGTCTGTCTGCGCAAGTCTCGCTCGCTTGCTTGCTCGCTTGCTCGCTTGCTGGAGGGAGGGAAGTGTTGTTGCGACGATAGAAAAGTGGGTCTGCTGATGGGCGTCTCTTCCACAGCTCGGCGCGCTCTCTCTGGCCAAAAAGAAAATCTTGACTGACTTTCCAGATTGGTGTTGTCCACGCCAAGTACCTTCTTGTTTGCGTGCTAAGCAGGTTTGCGAACCCGCTTCCTGCGATGCTCAAGTCAAGCGCTGGCTTGTTTTTGAGCACAGGCAAACAAGCAAGCGACGCACGCTCGAGATGGGCTCTTGCCGCTTGCGGATGGACCTTCCTGCTGCTCTGTTTCGCTTTGCTTGCAGCCGAGAGGAAAGCAAGCAGCAACAACGCTCTGGCGTCCCGCACAAGGAAAGCGAAGCGTTCTTGTTGACCAGCAGGTGCTGCTGCCGTGAGCGGCGCTCGCAATCACGGGCTCCCACCTCTCGCTCTCCGGTTCGGGAGGTATACGCTGCGTGCCGGACATGTCGACGCGCAGACTCGTTCGCTCGACAACCCAACGAGGCTGTCGCTGACTGATTGCCAGCGGCAGCGTCGTCGTCGCTTGAAGGAGCAAAACCACGCGGTTTGTCGGCGAGTTCGTTTCCATACATAATTGCAGCGAAACAGCTGCAGAGTATCGCAAAGGTTGTGAGTGCGAAAAGCAGCGCTTAACGCAACTCAGTACTCTTTGCAATCCCAAGAAGCTCATCTTGCTGTGCGCTTTTTATGGAATCGCTCGATCATTATGGACAAGAAAGCGTTTCTGAACT
The DNA here is from genome assembly GCA_023335995.1 of Globisporangium nagaii. Lineage (NCBI taxonomy): Eukaryota > Oomycota > Peronosporomycetes > Pythiales > Pythiaceae > Globisporangium > Globisporangium nagaii. The sequence continues at coordinate 6,109 of JAADWH010000214.1, forward strand.
CGCGACCTCTTTTCTTGCCCGGTTTCCGACAGTGGCGCGTCGGACAGCCAGAAAACGGTGGCGCTGCTCTTGGGAGAGAGAGAGAATCGATGTGCGAGAGCACGAGGGCTCCGAGGTCCGACCCTGTTTTGGTTCTGGCGCAGAGCCCATGGCCGTCCTTCTTGCTCCTGCCCGTCGCTCTCAGGGGAACTCTCTGGATGGAAAGCCCCTCGCATCGGTAATGAAATGCTCCGACGCTGCATCTGGGTCTGGATGGTATCTGAACGCTGCTGCTCGAGCGTTCATGCGCTTTCGCAAGTGCTGGCGACTTGAGCATGCGGGTTTCGCCATGTGCCTCAACTAGCGAGAAATGCGCTCGCCTCTGTCTGTGACTACAGAGTGGGTCTCTTCCCAACCTCCCCAACATCGCCGCACAAGTGGCAGCGTTCGTGTCTCAAGGATTGCACACAGAGCTCTTCGTCGTCTTGAGCGGACACTTCGTCATGAGCAGACACTTCAGTTCTCTCGCACCTGCCTTTACATCAAATGTGATCAACCACTGCAACCTCACGCGAGAGTCTCTTGGTTGTCTTATATCCGATACGGAGAGCCCACAACTTCGCCATCCGTCGCAGTCGTCTGCTAGCCTCGCGCGCGTGCCAAATTCCTCTTGCACGAACCATCGTCTCACCTCCCGCGAAGCGCTCCTCCGCCATAATAATCTCCTTCTCCTCCGTTTCCTCCTAACTGGTCGGGCACCGGACCCAGCCGCTGGCCGTGAGCGACTGCAGCGAGTACTCCACCTTGCGCTGCTGCTGGTACGCGAGGAAATGGTCGGGGCCGAGCGCGTGCGCCTCCTTCGTCTCCAGCGGCTCCGGCTGCACACAGGCAGGCATTGATACATTAGCACTCGACAGCTTTCCTTGCAGGATGCAACTGCACATCCAAGAGCCCAGCACGCACCTCTTCCTTCTTGATTCGGTAACTTGCGAAGCGCCGGAACGAGTCTTCCGTCATCTTGCCATCCTCGTTGAGCAGATCAGCGCGCGCAGATCGGAGCGAACGCTCTTTGCTACTACTGGCAACGGCACTGGCAGCTGCCGAGGAAGACTGAGTCGCTGGTGCCGCCGCCGCTGCAGTTGTCGCCGCCACGGGGTCCTCCAGCGTACGGTAGTAGAGCGACCCCTGCAGCTTGAGCAGGCTGTGGAGGTGCTTGCCGACGCGATAGATCTCCTCTTCTGCAGCTTCGCAGGGCAGAATCAGACAGCACTTGAGCGTCGCGACGGGCGAGAGACCGAGCGACGCTGCGCGCGACGACGCCATGTTCGAGTGGATGTGCATCAGCTCGTCAAAGTCGCGCTTGTTGAACCTGCGAGCGATTCGACAGCACCATAGATCGCAACAAGTTTGTAAGCACGCAAACCTCTGGCAAGGTTGCCAACGCGCATGGTGCAGAGACCGTCGAGGGTTACGTACGTGCCGCAGGACGCCGTGTGGAACTCGATCATCTCGCCGAAGCGGGAGTTGAACAGGTGCGCGTGCATGACCGAGCGCCAGATCATGTCCAAGTCGCTCACAGAGAAGAAATGCGCCTGCCAATCGTACAACACGCACACACCTCATCATCAGTCACATGAACCCAACCGAGCTCGAGAGCCTCAGTGGTACGTACAAAGAAGCCTTGCGGCTTGGTAGAAGCTGTCTGCTCGCTTGTCCCGTCGTCTGACCGCTTGCGCTTCTGTGCTGCTGCACTCATCACCGAGGATTTCGTCTCCAGCAGAGAGGCTGCTGCCCTTGCTGAGCTGGAGGACATCCCGTCTGCGTCGTTGAGGATGTGGTCGATCCCATTGCGACCGCTCGCCTCTCTCGCTTCTGATCGTGGTCGTCGCGTGATGAAGTTTGGCTCTGGGGTCGGCGCCATCACTGCCTCCTCGATCGCCGTGAGCACCGACACCAGTTTCTGCTTCGCTTCAGGCTGCATGTCGTCCACAAACCACACAGTCAATCAATGAGTCATAACCACCACCAACAAATGCACCACTGAGCCACAATACAGCGCGGGAGGTACCTCGTCGACATGCTTCGTGGACTTGTTCAGCAGCGTGACTTTGCTGTGCGCGAGCTTACTGAGCGTCGTGTTGAGCAGCTCGATGAGCGTCTTGCGCACGACCTGGCCGTCGAACGCGACCCAGTACATCTCCTGCTTCGAGTCCCTTGCGCTCGCGCCGGCAGCACCACCAGCTGACGCCGCGCCACCGTCGCCGTCTTCAGCCTCCCGCGTGATCTTGATCCGCTTCGTGAGCGGCGGGAGCGCGCTGCTGCCGCCGCCTGCGTGGTAGAACGCGTCGTCGCCCGAGTCGTAGTACGAGTGACCGTCGTCGTCGTCGTCGTCGTCATCATCATCGTCATCCTCGTCTTCGTCCTCGTCTTCTTCGAACTCGCCGTCCTCGCTGTCGAGGTCGTGCTCGCCGCCAGAGTCGAAATCGCGGTCGTCGTGGCCGAGTGCGCGGCGTCCGTTCGGTAGCGGCGCGGCAGCAGCCACCTGGTGGCTGTCATGGAAGCGATGGGACCCCTGGTGCTGATGGACTGTGCTGCTGTGCGGGAAATGCGCGTTGCCGGCGGCTGGAGACGCACTGCCGCCGCTGATCGTCAGTCCCGGGTTCGCATGCGCCGACACGACCATTGCTGGTGCCAGCGCTGGCGCTACGGCGGCTGCAGCGACCACGCGCGTCTGCATCTGCATCTGCTCGCCTACATCACCACCACCACGCGCTACTGCTGCTGCGCCGTTGTCCTCTCCATCGCCTCCAGCTTCGTCATCGTCGTCTTCTTCGTCCAGCAGCTCGCGCCAGTTGTTCTCCAAGATCCACTCGGACGCGGTTTCGACGCTGCCGTCGCAGATGTTCAGCTGACGACGAGCCACACACACACGCACGCACACATACATGGTTAGGACACACCTGCGGAGAGACGCGCATGGCAGTAGACACTCACCACGCGCTGCAGGGCCGGCGCGGGCACGTCCGGGAACACGCTCTGGAGCGTCTCCATGGCTCGTTCGACCACTTCACTTCGCTTTTGTTTTGTTATGAGCTTTGTGTTCTGTTTTGACATTGGCCAAACAGAGGGTCAGTTAAGCGAGACTGCTTGTTAAAAAGAGAGGGAGAAAGGCGAAAGCCGCTTAAGGGAGACAGCCATTTGCTGTGTTTTTGTAAACCAATTTATCTCAACGAAGGTTCAGATAACAGAGGTGATGCATGGCTCAGCAGCTCGATTCCACAGCTCTGTCTTCCTGAAGGCGGCGCGTGCGTGCAGAAGTTCCACCTGTGCCTCAAGAAGCCTCTCGATGTCGTCGCTGACACCGAGCTCTCCTAATGCGTTCTGGCTGCGGCAGAACAGGTTGCCAGGTTTCGCCTCCATCGACTTGATGTAGCGCGACGCCAACACCGTCTTCTCGTTGTCGTTCCCGGTCACCAGTGTCACACTCGCATACTTCCAGAGCAGCTTCCCTTGTTCGACCTCGATGGCTCTCCTGGGAAAGCATCTTGCCCAGCGTTGAGATCGCAATACCGTGCCATGGAGGCGCGGTTCCACGGACGCACAACGAATGAAGTCCGAGTGTTTGCCAACGCTGGTTCATCTGCGTATCTCCAGATGCCAGAAAATGGCAAGACACCTCCCACGAAGTAGACGCCAAAAAGATGGAAACTCGGCGGTTGCTATTGCTCTGCTTTCTCCACGCTGTCTGTATAAATGCATCTCCTCCACTCGTCCTATGCTCGCTCGGTCTCCTTCTCTCTATACGCTAAAAAACTTCAACTGCTTGTCTTCGCCGCCGCTCACGAACGCGACGTGCGCCTCCTCGGTCTCTGGTCGCCACGCGACGTCCAGCGCCTTGCCGTCGTGGGCCGCGATCGTGTGGAGTGGTACCGTGCTGCGCGCGTCCCAGATCTTCACGGCGCCGTCATAGCTCGCGGATGCGAAGAGGCTCGCGCTCGTCGGGTGCCACGCCACGGCGCTCACCCACTCCTTGTGCGAGCTGAACGTGCGCTGCACAAGGTTCTCGCCCGCCTGCGTGGCGCGCGGGTCCCAGAGCCGCACGCAGTGGTCCGGGTGCGACGACAGCACGAGCCCGTCGGCGTTCACCGAGATGTCCGTGATCGCGCGGTTGCCCGTCAGCGTCTGGACGCAGCTGTGGGTCGTGAGGTCCCAGAGACGCACGGACCGGTCGCTGCTGCCCGAGACCACCTGGTGGTCCTGCTGCGGGTGGAACGCCACGCCCGTGACGCTGCTCGTGTGGCCCACAAGCACGATCTCGGCTTCCAGTTGGCGGAACGAGACCGCGCTCGCGCCAGTCGCCGAGCTCTTCTGCTTCTTCTTTGGTTGCGCGTTCTCCGACGCCGACGCCGACGCTTCACCGACCGCGGCCTTGGTGTCCCAGATGCGCACGGTGTTGTCCCAGCTGCCCGTGAGTGCCTGCTTGCCCGAGCCTCGGAGCGCGATCGCGTCGACGCTGTTGAGGTGTCCTGTGAAAGCCGCGACCGCCGACAGCTGCTGCTTGGCCGCATTGTAGAGCCACAGCTGGCCGCTCTGGTCCTTGCCGCTCGTTGCGATGTAGTACTCGTTCTGCTTGTGGAGCTGCACGCTCACGGCCTTGATTGCACCCTGGTGGGCTTTCAGCGACGCCTTGCACTCGCCCTCAAAGTCGTACACGCGCACCTGTCCGTCGTAGCAGCCCGTGACCACGATGTCCTTGGCCACCGCCACGGCGCTCACCCAGTCCGGGTGGTTCGTCTCGCTCTTCTTCTCCGGCTGCGGCAGCGCCTCGACGTACTCGAGCGTAAGCACCGACTCCTCCGAGACGCCGTGCGCCTGCATGTACTTCTCCAGCGACGTGCGCAGGAAGAGCTCATCGACGAGAAAGTCGAACGGCTTGGGCGTCGACGTGTTCAGCAGGTGGTTCACGACCTGCGAGAGTCCCTGCCGGTTCAGGCGCGTGGGCACCGCGAACGGCGTCTCGGTCACGCGGATCGCATCATTCTTGGTCACGAACTTGACGCGAACCTACAGAAGAGAGAGAGAGAGGGAGCAACAACGCGGTGAGCACAATCACATGCGCAGCAAGCCGTGGTGCAGAGGCGCATGTGCGGGTTTGTGCGGGTGGACGCACCTGCGGGCCTTCTTGGTCCATGCTGCAGAGAGATCGGGTGCGGAGCTCGTCGCGTGCTTGCTTGGAGCGCTTTGCGCGATTGACGCTGGAGTCCCAATCACGCCGCTTCAGTGAACCGATCGCGTTTTGACTGGAGGAGTGTGGTCGGCGTCCATTTCCGCTAAAACCTCTCGGTCTCCACTTCAAACAGGTCGCGCTAACGTTGCCGGCAAGTTGCGCGCGATGACGAAAAACCTCGGTCGAGCGAGGTTTTACGGCACCATTTTGGGCGAAGTTGACCAAAAAGTGAGCGAGAGTATTTACGCGAAATAGACGTTGTGTCCGGAACGCTCTGTCCGCTCGGTTTGCGACACAGAGTTCGCCCGACCATAGTGAATGCAAGAGAAACGTCCGAACGGAGCGGCTGCTCCGCTTCAAACAGAAGAACTCGATACAACGCGTTCCCCAGCGCCTCCGACGCTCCGCTGCTGGGGCGCTTTGATTGGTGCACGGCAAGCAACACGCACTCTTCGTGGCTATGCACACACTCTGCATTTTTGCTCATTTACAAAAAGGAGTGTGTCAAGCCACAACGCACAGCCGGCTCAAAATGGCGCCGCCGCCACCTGCTCGCCATGGCTACGGCGGCGCGTTCGTGGAGCTCTTGGCGGAGCTCGGCTACGACCGCGGCGACCTGAGCGCCGAGATGTTCGACGCGCTCTTCGCGCTGCCGTCCATGCGCGTGCAGGCGTTCCTCGAGTGGTTCCTGTCGCGCATCACGCCGCGCCACTCGGTCGCTCGGCAGCTCAGCGGCGCGGACGACTTTGCGATCTACGCGGCGCTACTCAGCGGCAGCATGGGGCAGCAGCCCGGGCTGCTCTCAGGAGACGAGCTAGCCGCTCAGGAGCGCGCGTGCCATGCAGACGCGCAGCAGGACGAATCCCTCGATGCGCTGCTGGCACAGAACGCTGGTTTGGAGCGCGAGATCGCGCAGCTCGAAGCGCAGTTGCAGCGCGTCAGCAGTAAGAACGACAAGATCACGAAGATGGTGCAGCGAAGGACAGTGCAGTCGGATATGCACTCGCGCAGCGGTGTCCAGAGCCAGTTTGGCGCGGAGAGAGAGCATTTCAGCGAGGTATGGTGGCTCCTGTTGATGTGAATGGATGCTGCAGGTGTGCTGAAGTTGTGATTGTGCTGGTATGAAGCTCTTCGCAGAGCTCCAGAGCTCAAACGCCAGGACTCACAGAGCTGGCGCATCAAGCGAACGCACTGCTCAGCAGCTGAGTCCACAGATCGAGAGCATCGTCGAGCATTTAGCGTCAGCGTCGATCGACGACGCTCGACCGCCAGCTCCACAGTCGCTTAGTAGACAGCACGCAGCAGCAGCAGCAGTTCGATGGCGAGAATTCATGTACCAACAGCCTCTAGCAGCGCTCCACGAGATGGAGCTGCGCAATCTGGACGAGATGAAGTCCAGAGTGGCGTCGGTCGTGCTGGGCACTCCAGACTCCCAAAGCCACGGAGGCACGCTCGCATTGACGGGAGGAGCTGCTTCTCACGCGTCGCAGAATGGGGAGCATGCAGCGGCTGTAGCGCATCAACAGCAGCAGCAGCCTCCTTCGTGGCTTCACGACGCAGACCCGTCGACCCTCCAACTGCACGAGCAGGACGCGCTCATCTACAACAGGTACGCTTCGGGAGCTAGCTCTTTGGTGGAACATCGTGGTGATGCATTCCTGTCCATTTGTTTACGAGAGTATGTGTTTGTCTATCTGTAAATATGCGTGCGCTTAGGTGCTCTCTGGAGCTTGCACGGCTTGAGAAAGCGTACGCGATAGGTGAACAGGACGCACTGCTTGCACGCATGCAGCTCGCAAAAAACGAGTCGCTCTGGAGGCAGCTCTCCGAGTCCAAGCGCTCGCTGTATCAGCAGTACGAGCTTATGAGTCCGAGTGCCGTGAGTGTCAAGCGCCAGAAGTTGCTGGCGTCCATCGAAGCCACAAAGCACGAGCTGGCGCGGTTCGTGCACCACGTGCTGCCCACCGTGTTCGACGAGATGGCGTTTCTGAGATCGACGACGATCCTGCTGGGCAGCTACGAGCAGAAGCTCTGGCGCCAGGAGCACCGCTTCCTCAAGCTCCGCGCGCTGCTGGATGCGTTCGATCACCAGCACGGACGGCTCAAGTGCGTCGCTTTTGTTGCCTACTCGACTGGTTGTCCTTACAACAGAACTGGTGGACTAGGACTCATCGATCTCTTGTGCTGTCGTCATGAGCGTGCAGGTTTGTGCACCGGCTGCTGGATGCCGAGTGGGAAGATCTCGTGGCTGTCGACGCCATACTCAGCAGCTTCTTCAAGGACGTCGAGGCAGACAGCGCACAGATCCAGGCACGCTTGACAGCGCAGTCGGCGAGCAGCTTCACTGCCTCGAATGGAGGAAGCCAATCCAAAGCGAATAGCAGGAGCAGCGGTGGCACGAGGTTGAGTATCCCCGACGCCGACCAAGTCGCGCACGCGCTCTACGACTACATGCAGCACAGCGTCGAATCAAGGCACCAGCACCAGGCAATAGACAATGTCGAGATGGACGGCGCTGCTCGACGGCATTCGTTCCGACTGCGGACGTTCGAGGAGCTCGTGCGGCTGTGCGACCAGCAGCGCGCCGACGACGCGAGCATCGCCGACAGTCTCGCCCACGCCGAGCAGCAATGGCTCGAACTGTACAATACGAAGCGCAAGGGCTTCCTGGCGCTGCGAAAAGAGCTCTTTGGCGACTCGATGTCCTCGACACCAGTGTTGCTGCCTCAGAATCTCTCGATGGTGCTTCAGGAAGCGGTGGAAGCGAAGGAGCAGACGGAGCAGGAGCTCCACGCCGCCCTTGAGACGCTGCGCATGAAGAAGCGCGAGCTCACGATGGATCCGTCGCGGCGGCAGCAGCAGGACGACACTTTTGCGCGGCTTAAGCAGGAGCTTGAAGCAAGAGGCAAACTGCACCGCCGGTTTCCGTAGCTCCCTCATAAACCGATGTACACCATGGAGACGAACGATATTTGACTGTGAGCGATGTGGGATGGATGCGATGTTTGTTTTGCTAAGACGCAGGCAAATCACATTAGCTGAAAGGAAGGTGACAATCGGGAAAAGGCTCGCGAAAAGAGAGAAAGAAAGGAAATACTTAATGGGAGACCACGGCTGGCGGCACGTAGCTGCCGTTGTTGGCCATGGACTGCGCCGCCTGCGCCATGAACTGCGGGTTCTGCTGCGCCTGCTGGAACACGAACGCGCCGGCTTGCTGCGCGTAGCCCTGGTTCTGCGCGAGCAGTTGCGCGGTTTCCTGGTGCAATCCACACAGCATCATTGGCACAAGCGTTAGCGGATTTAGTCGCGCAAACCAACACATCGAGCTATCACGCGAGGAGCTCACCTCGGAGGCACCGTTGTAGGTCGCCGTGGGGTCCATCGTGGACGAGAGGTGTCCGTTCTTGAACTCCGGGTGGCAGTTGATGATCAGCAGCTCGAAGAACGCGTTCGCGCACATGAGGATGCCCACAAACTTGGAGAACGAGCCGTTCATGCCAAAGTTCATGAAGCCCACACTGTTTCAGTTTGGTTTACACACACACACATAGCCATGTCAGTTCAGCTCGAGTCACAACTGAGATCAGCTCGTAGTTGCGAGCCTGCGGCAGGCACGTACAAGAAGAGGAACGAGGCGCGACCGCGGTACGTGAAGAGGAACCCAAAGTACTGGCGGATCGTCGGCTCCATGGACGCAAAGCGGCACTCGAACGCCAGCAGCAGCAGCGCGAAGATACTGACGATTCGCACACAGCACACACACAGCCACAGTCAGCCTCTCGCATGCATAACACGTCACATAGACAGATAAGGGAACGGCTGCCTTGCGCACATGGTGTAGACCGAGATGAGGAAGCTCGTGACGTCGAGCACGACGAGGTCGAAGATGCCCGAGAAGCCCGCGAACGCTTGCATGATCGCGAGCACGACGTTCACGTAGCGCAGCGTCTTGATCAGCGTCTGCGCGTCCATGCGCTTCACCCTATTCACATACACGCATGACGCCACCATGAGTCCCACGATCACATCCATCCGCACGCCTCGCGACGACGCACGCACTTGTCCACATAGCCTTGCTCCGGCTGCTGCGGGAGCTGGTCCGAGAAGGACGTGAAGTTCTTGCTCATGTCGTCGGCTGCTGCGGTGGCGGCGGCGCTGGCGTCTGCGGGGGAGTTGGCGAGTGACTGCGCCTGTGGGTTCAGCGGCTCCTTCAGCTGCGAGTCGCTCTCGCGCGCGTACATCGTGGCTCTGCTCTGGCGAAGGCGGCGGCGTGTGGGAGGGAGGGAGAAGGAAGGGACGACCTTCAAGGCGCATCTTCAAACAGAGAGAGAGAACGGTGTCCGAGTGCCGCTGCTGCATACGTTGTCCGTGTGAAGAATCGCCAGCGAGCTTTTTCATAGCTTTGAAAACAGAAAAAGCCGAGCGGCGTGCGATCGCATCCCCTGTCCAAGATGATGCAGTGAGGAATGATGAGGAAGCCACATTTCCCCAAGGACGAATCCTGCGGAAGTGCATGCGTCTAGCAGGCGAAACAGCACGTTTTATGGCCATGGGTTCACCACCTGTGTCATGTTGATTCTGCAGAATGCGAATGGCTGGCTGAGCCTGGTTTCAAATGCAAAATTTATTGAACGCCACGCACTCTCGACACCAACACTCCCTCGTCCTCCTCCATCGCCTCCTTCGTCGCTGGCGTCGCCTTCGCCACTCGCAGGATCGCCACTCCACCTGGAACCTCCTGACGACGCAGGAAAATGGTTCGTCACTCCCTTTCGACAACATTGTCGAAACGGACAGCTCGTCTCGTGGCCACCTCCACTTCCCGAGCGCCGCCCGTTCCACACGAGCTCGTCGTCAGCAAATCAAGCCGCGCACGGGTTTCGCTGCCCAGCTCGTTCGCTCTACTTGTTGTTCTTGGTGATCACGCGCGTGGCCCGGAACGTAAAGTCGTCAAAGTACTCGCGCTCGCGGTCGACCGAGTCGAGCATGCGCCACTCCGGAGTGTCCACTGGCACCTGGTTGATGAACTCGTTGTCGACATATTTCACATCCGCGTCGTCGATCACGTCGGGGAGCCACTCCGGCTCGACCTTCTTGTCCTGCAGCGCGTCCCAGTCGATGCCGTCGAAGAACGCGTGGTTCATGATCGAGTACGGCACCGTCTCGTTCGCGCCGAGGCGCTTCTGCGGGTCGCGCTCGATCAGACCCGCCAGGATCGACTGGACGTCTTCGGGCAGCTCCGGCGGGATGTACAGGTACCCTTCCTTGATGTTGCGGTACATAATCGCCTTGTTGTCGTCCTTGAACGGCGTGCGGCCGATGAACATCTCGAAGATCAGGATCCCCAGGCTCCACCAGTCGCACGACTTGTCGTACACGGCGCCGTCGCTCGCCTTGGCATCTGCCGCAGCGAGCACTTCCGGCGAGATGTACTCTGGCGAGCCGGCGAGCGAGTGGCTCTTCGCGCCGCTCTTGCGCGCGTACGTCGACAGCCCAAAGTCCACGAGCACGACGTGGCCATCCTTGGCGATCAGCACGTTCTCGGGTTTCAAGTCGCGATAAATAATGTCGACGCTGTGCAAATGCGCGAGCCCGGCCACGAGCTCGGCCGCGTACAGCTGGATGCGTCGCGGCGTGAGCTTCAGCTCCCCGCTCTGGTTCAGGTTCAGGTGGTGGCGCATGTCGCCGCCGTTGTAGAACTCCATGCCCATGTAGATCTTGTCTTCGTTCTGGAACGCAAACAGCAGCGACGCGACGAACGGGTGGTGCACGTCGCGCAGCATGTCGCGCTCGATCTTCGCGTTGCGGCGCTGCGTGTCGTCCATGCCGATCTTCGAGATGATCTTGATCGCGTAGATCTTGCCCTCCGGTCCGCGCGCAGAGAGCACGCGGCCGAACGAGCCCGTGCCGAGCACCTTGAGCAGCTCAAAGTCCTCGATCTTGAGCGTCGACTTGGACTTGCCGCGCGCGTCTTGCTGCTGCTGCAGCTGCGCCTGTTGGTGGTGGCTGTGGATGCCACTCGCTCCAAGCCCGGCTTCGTCTTCATTGCCCACGGACGACGAGATCATCGAGCGCGAGAGCGGGTCGTCATCGTCAGCGTCGACCTCTTCGACTTGCCCCGAGAGCACCATAGCCATCTGGCGCTGGTACTCGTTCTGCTGCGCCGCGTCGAGGTGGTTCACGTTGAATCGGTAGTACTTCCACGTGCTGTTCGCGAATCGCCGCTCGCCGCCAACTTGCTGCAGCACGCCGCTGCGAATCAAGCACGTGCCGAGGTGCAGCGCTTCTTCCGGCGTCGAGCACGTCACGCCGCCGTCCATGGGGCGATTCGGGCCGTGGCGCAGCATCCAGTCGACGGCTTCTTTGCCCGTGATCACCATCGGGTGCGGCTTCAGGTACAGCGAGCGATCCCGACTCGGCACTTCCTTGCGCATCTGCTCGCCGCAGGACCAGAGCTGCCAGAGGCTCGGCTCGCGCACGATCCGGCTCGAGATCTTGAGCTTGCCCTGCACGCGCTTCATTTTGCCTCCGGGACGCAGCTGAAGGTCGTACCACGCGACGCGCTCCTCGCCGCTCGTGTTCAGATCCTCGAGACTGAGCAGCAGGCGGCCGAGGTCTTCGTCTTCCACGCGACCCTTGTCTTTGCACTTGAGCAGCAGGTACTTGGCCTTCACGAGGTTCGTCTGGATCCCAAACGTGTACTCTTCCGCGGCCGCGGCGGCGCCGATGCCCAGCGGCTGGTGGCTCTCGATGCGGCTCTCCATGGAACGCAGCACGGCCGCCTTGAGCGGACTCCACACCGGGTTCATCTGGCGCAGCGGCGGCGTGCGCTGCTTCTCGCCGCGGATCTCGCGCATCTGGTCGTCCAGCAGCACGAGCGTGCAGTAGACGTTGCGCGCGCGGCCGAGCATGCCCGGCAGCAGCTCCGCGGCTTCGATTGGCGTCACCTTGAGCAGGAAGCGCCGCTTCGACTTCACCTGCGCCTTCGCCGTGCTGTTACTGCGGCTCTTGTCACCTACACAGAAGCAGCGTCAGTACTGAAGCACACACACACAAGGCGCTATTATACAGAGAGAGAACGACACATGCCAGCGAAAAACGCACCAGCGCCGACGCTCTCCTTGCGGCTCAGCGAGCGCGCGCTGCTGTCCTTGCGACCCAGCATGCTGCTTCACACTCGAACGCTCTTCGCTCGCTCCCTTGACACAGCGCTGCAGTCTGCTCCCTCTCCCGCTCTTTGTCTTCTTGCCACTCGACCAGCAGCTCAGTTTCTTCTTCTCGCGGACGCTCGCTCTCTCGCTGACAAAACAACGCCACGCGCGCTGTCAGCAGGCTCGTCTTCCGCTCGTACGCTCGCACACACGCGCGCTCTCGCGGCCAGTCACGCGCGATACTACGGCCGCGTGCTTGTTTGTCGCCCTCGCCTGGTAGAGAGAGAGAGAGAGAGAGAGAGACTCGGAGAGGGAGACCGCGGGCAGGAGGGTGGGGGCTTTCGGCTTTCGGGGGCTGCTGCCAGAATCGTTTGTATCCGGCCGCGTCACGCACGATTATACAGAAAACCCGCGCAGGCAGCAGATTTCACACGCCGCTGGACCCGCTCTGCGCTTCCGTCCGGAACAGCTGTGCGCGGGAGAAAACCTCTCAAAATGTGCCATTTTGGGAACAGGAAGTACTGCCCCGTAAACTGATATCTGTGTAGCCCGGCGATCGGACTTTGGGATATGAGACAGCGGCTGACACGGAATCCCAGCGACCAGATTCTTGGAACCCGGCGAAGCAAAACATATTGGCTTCACTATGGAGAAACTATGCGTGGACCCCGTCTGCAGCAGCGCTCGTGCTGCTTGCTTGTGTCGAACTCGTTGATTGGCTCGACTGTGCAGTACCGTCCGAGCATGCGCTCGAGAGGCTTCACCGGACCCACCGGACACTTCCCGACGAACCCGCGGGTGTCCTGGTTACTCCCGTCGCCGAAGCCGATGAGCGTGCGCCGTCCTGCTCGAGCCGTCAGCTTCAAACACAGCTCGCGCAGCTTCTTCTGCGCATCTTCAGTTTGCGGAATGGCTTCTCCATGGCGAAGTCCAGGAGGCGGCCACGCGCGGCATCAGGTGCTCGACATTCTCCTGCAGTCGCGGTAGCCGCGCGGTCTTCTTCGTCGGCATGTTGCGGATCGCGTCTAGGATGTAGGCGTCGCTCTCCTGCCACACCTTGATCTTCTTGTTGCGCTTCGCGTGCCGCACGTCCTCGTAGAACTCGCACATGGAGCAGGACAGCGTCTCTCCTTTCTAGTTCGTAGCCACGAACAGATCCCTGCGACCAGGATCGAGCCCCCACATGACGTCGAAGTCGCTTGCACTCGAAGCCGTTCTTGAACGGGAGCAGGTTGAAGGAGCGACTCGCCACGAAGTTCGGCTCGGACGCGTTCGTCTGATTCCACGCCTCGATGCCCGACAGAACGCAATGGTCAGCGGCAGGAGCAGGCGAGGCTGTCGAGCGTGCCGTCTTCCTTCCGCGGGATGCGATCGCACCACTTCTTGACAGTTTTGTCGTCGCCGTCGTAGTCCGGATCGAGGATGTGTTCCAGCATCGTGTACGCCTGCTGGCTTTGCGTTCTCGCACCAACCCTTAGCGGTGTAGTCGCGACTGCCGTGAGGACTTACGGTTCCACGCCACGCGTCGTACAGCTCCTCGATTCCACCAACTCTGCGTCCTCCATCGTTGTATTGATAGAGAGAATAGTGACTGCAGCGATGCACCGACTGAAGAACGTTTGGTTGAGCTCCGGAATATCGAGTCCTGCCTCACAGAGCCTCGCGACGTGGATGTTCGCGAGCACGTACGCCTCGAGCACCGCCTGGTTTATGGTCTTGAGGACCTCGGCCCACGGGAGCGCCTTCGCCTCTGTTGTGCAGAACGAGTTGACCGTGGTCTTGACGACGGAGTATGATATGTTCTTGTTCGCGGCGTGTCTCTCGGTCACGTCTGCGCGCACTCTCGTCGGTTCTTCGTCGATCTTGTCGTTCGCGGTGTTCTTGGCGGTCTTGGCAGGGCGACGTCGCTTCGGTTTCTCTTCCAAAGCACCAGCCTCTTCGTCTTGCTGCCTGTTTGGACCCGCCGCCCTCACCGGTGCTGAAGCTTCGCCTTCTTCCAGCCTCGCTCTTGGACGCTTGCGTGCCATGTTGGCGGCGCAAGGGCGAATGAGCGCTGTGGAGCCTGGCCGAAACGCGGTCGGTCGAGTTCGCGACCTCGTCGCACATCGTGCCAGGTAAGCATGCGAAGGGTTCAGATGAGCGGTGGGTCATCTTGCCATTTCACGTCCATTTGTTTCTTTTCTTTCTCTCTGCATTTCCGAAGCCTCACGCACTGTATGAAGTTGACTACTAACGTGACGAAGCTGGAGCCCTTTCGGTCAGCAGCCTCATCTCTCTCCTCTTCTCGAACTCTCTCTTTCTCTCTCTCTCAGCCTCTCACTCTCAGTCCAGCTTTGTCGCGATCGACAGGTCGATGTACAGCAAGCGAATGCTGCCGAAGAGCCGTTCCGGGAGCTCATCGTGGCGCTGCCCTTCGACCAGGAAGCCCATGTCGATCACGAGTTTCTTCGTGTAGCCCGAGACGAGTCCGACGACGCGGTTCGCGACCGCCGACGAGCCGATGTCGACGTCGAGCTCAAAGTACTGCTTGCCGCGGTAGTACGGCTGACGCAACTTCTTGCCGATGATCGCTGGCGTGGAGCCCACGGCTTGGCGTACGATGAAGCTGCCTTCGACGATGCACGGGATGAGCTTGAAGCGCTCGTCGCGGAACTCGTCGGTGCCGTCGAGGAAGTCTGACATGAGGTCGCCGAACGGCGTGCCTTCCTTCAAAACCGCCGGGTTTGGCGCCTGGTAGTACAGCACCAGGTTGATGCGCGGGTTGCCCGGCACGACAAAGTTGATCACAAACGTGAACGGCATCTCGGTGCCCTGGGCTTCGTGGCGTTTCAGCTCTTTCTGCACAATGTTGTCCGAGCGGCTCGCGATGTGTTCGATCGGGCTCGACGAGTTGAACACGTCGACGCCCATGAGCCGGAACGCAGGCGGCGCTGACGGGATCTTGCGGCGGTCGGTCAAGTAGTCCGGCCCGCGCACGAGCATCGCGCTGCCGTCCGGCTCGGCCCACATCGAGCGCGGCACGTTGCACGGGAACTCCTGCAGCGGGACAACCGCCTCCCCTCCCCCAGGCGCTGAGCTGCCGTTCTCGCGCTGCTGCTGCTCCGCGACGAGCGACGCCGACGCGTCCTCTGCAGACGCCATGGCGGCCGAGAACTCCTCGGGCACGTTCGGGCAGACATACTTTCGCGCCTCCATCACTTCCTGCAGCCCCGTGAGCGCGAGGATCTGCGGCCGCAGGTACACGTGCATGTTGTTGAGTCGTTGCAGCAGCTTGCCTTCCCAGCCTTGCGGGTCCAAGTGGATCACGTTCGTGACCATCGACGTGAGCTCCTCGCTCTGCGAAAGCCCCGCGCCGCGCGGCGAGACCGTAAAGCCGCCGCCGTTGCACTTTGCGCGCACGATGCCGTGCGTCGGCGGGCACTCGGGGTGGATCGCGCTCTGGAGACAGATCACGTACGACCCGTCCTCGGCGCGTCGCCAGTAGCGCAGTAGACAGAGATCGCGCGGCGTGACCCAGCTGCACACACACACACACACACACACACACACGCACAGAACAGATTAGTGACAAGCTACCACACGAGACAAACACTAATCGCAGCATTACGTACACTGGCCACATCCACACGGGGCGGTAGACGATGTGGATGATGTCCGAGTGGTCGTCGATGGTGTGCACGACCTGCGCTTTCTCCACCGACGCGTCCCAGCTGGCAGCAGCACAGCTCACACAGTTAGGATCGACACACACTCGCACACACAAAGCTGTAGAGATGCGTACATGGGGTAGTTCTTGACATTCATGAGATAGAGGAAGATCTCCGAGGGGGTCCCGTCCACCACACGCATGTTCTTGAAGCTCGGCACTTGCCCGCGCACGCGGTGCGCTGTCATGGTCCAGAGCGCGCCGAAGACGACGAGCAGCGTGAGCAGCACGGCCGTGAAGATGCCGCCACCGCCGATGCTGCCCGCCAGGAACGCGACGAGCCCCGCTGACGACGTCGAGAGCAGCATGCCGTTCAGCGGCTCTGTCTGCGACTCGGTGGTCTGCACACACAGCAGAAAGACCAGCACACATGCATTCAGCACACACACACAGCAACGCGAGCACACAGCGACAGAGGCGCACAGTACATCCGCACCTGCTGCTGGTAGACTTGCGTGCCGCCGAAGAGGTCCACGACCTTCCAGCTCGCGGAGAACATCGCCCACGAGCGCTCGAGCTCGCTCAGCAGCTTCATCGTGCTCGGCAGCTCCGAGTTGCCCACGCCAACCGCCATTCCGCCGCCGCCGCTAGCAGCACCTGCAGTAGCAGCAGCAGCAACAGCGCTGCCAGCCATTGTCGTATTCGTGTTCGTGTTCGTAGCGGTGCTGGAGCTGCTGCGAGAGAGCGCCACTGGCGCCTTCCCTCCGAATGCTCCGCCTGTGGCTGCGGCTGTAGAGGTCGCGAGACCGCGCGGAGACGAGTTGCCGCGTCGCAGCAGCGCGTCCTGCTGCACTTTCTCCACGTGGCGGTCGAGCGTCTGCACCGTGTTGCTGCGCCGCGCGTTCTGCGCCTCGGCGTCGCTGCCGCCCATGGCCTCCATCGCGCTCGCTCGATCACGCCCTCACGCTGCTCGGAGTCGCAGGGTGGGCGTAATATAGGCGGCGCAAGGAAAGGGAGGGCTTCAAAATGGGGAGCAGTGAGAGATAACTGTGCCGCTCCGGGTGGTACACTCCGTGCGACATGTGACAGCTCACGAATTTGTACCTGACTCGCTTCCTGATTCCGCTCAGGAGGTCAGCATCAACGCGGCTGAGCGGCGAAATCGATGGCGCCAAGCGAGAACGCTGCTCGCGAGAATGCTGCAACTTGTCTCATAATCGCGCGCGTGTCCTTAGAGCTCGTCGCTGCAGCATGGATGCGCTTGACGTACGAGTGGATACCTCTATTGGAGAAAACCCATGCAAAATCTAAATCCTGAAGCGTTCGAGCGAGGTGCAGTCGACCATTCTCCAAGCGTCGAGCGACGTTCGCTGTCCAAGCAAAGCTACTCAACCCTGCTGAAGCGCACGCGCGGCTTTTAGAGGCGAGCTGGCGTCGTGGCGGACGCGAGCCCGTCGCGGGAGCGCTCCGGGAACAGCGCCATGCGGCGCTTGAAGTCATCGATGTCGCGGATGATCTGCAACGAAGGTAGCGCGGTGAGGGCTCCACTCTGGCTGCTCGTCAGCTCCATCGACGCGGTCACGCCGGTCGCGGCGTCGAGGCTCAGCGCTGAGAACTGCTGCTGCGCCTTGCTGCCAGCATCCCCAGCAGCAAACTCTGGGAACGGGTGGTCTGCGCCGTATAGCTGGACACTCAGCTTGCTGCGCTTGCTGCCGTCGACTGCGATGTACGCGTCGAAGAACTCGAGCAGATCGTTCTTGCACAGCGCTGCAACGAACGATGCCACGCGCTGGCGGCGGTCGAACACGTACGTCTCGTTGGCGATCTCGCGCCAGAAGCGCATGGCCTCTTCGGACTCGCGCTTCGGCTTTTCGAGCAGCCCCTTCACGACAGCGTTCACTTGCTTCTGCCAGATCTCGGGCGACATCGTAGCCACGAGGTCGCGGAAGCTGGCCACGAAGAGCTCGATGCGCTGGTTCAAGAGCGCGGGCGACGCCACGTTCGACTGCAGCAAGATGCGGAAGTACTCGATGCCTTCGGTGCGCATGAGCCCGGAGAACACGAGGTAGCCGAGCTGCTCCTGCGTGCGCAGCTGGTTGAAGCACGGCTCCTTGAAGATGTGCGCGAAGAGCTCCAACCGCGCGCGCAGCTCCATCGACTCTTCGTCAATCTGGTACAGCGAGCAGATCGACGAGTTGCAGTTGTCCGCGTTCCACTCCTTGCGCTGGTACAGGTACTCGGCAGCATCGCTCAGCTGCACCACGCGCGACTTCTTCGCCTGGCTCGGCAGGATCGGGAAGCTCCCGCGCGCAGTGCCGAAGCGGAACTCCTTCACGACACTCTGCATCAGCGGCGCCGCCGCACTGCGCTCCAGGTTTCCGTAGAAGAAGCCCTCGACAAACACTTGCTGGAACACCAGCTGCGTGAACATGGACAAGTCCCGCACCGTCAAGCGCTGGATCGCCTGGATCTTGTCCTCGACGCTCCACTTGGACGACTCAAGCAGCAGGCTCGAGCCGTACACGGCGTGCTGGTACGGCTCTTCCAGGAAGAAGTTCTCGTACATGCGCTTCGTGCGGTCCTTCACGCGCTCAAAGATCGCGTCGTCGAACTTGTACGTGTCCTTCGTCATGTTCATCAGCACATGCAGCACCTTGAACAGCAGCGTCGACAGCTTGTGCGAGAAGCCGCCCACGTACAGCTCGATCGCGCGCGCGTTGAACGAGATCTCGTACTCCATGCCCGCGAGCTCCGCGTCGTACGAGCACTCGGTCAGTTCGTCCTTGAGGTATCGAATGAACAGGCTCGTGAGCACAGCGTGGTATGGCGTAGACGACACCACCGGCGAGTAGATCAGGAACGACAGCGACAGCTTCGGCTTGCGGAACTGCGTGTCCGCCTTGTACCACAAACGGAAGCGCTCGTCGCTCTCCAGCAGCTCGGGCGTCGACTCGTACGCCGCATCAGCGGGCGTCGGGGGCGGCGTCACGACCTCAAAGTCGCTGCAAATGAACTCGTTGCGGTTCGGCAGCTGCAGCTCGCGGTTGCCCTTCACATTCTGCCACTTCTCCAGCTTCTCAGCGTCGATCGCAGACTCGGTGTACGGCGTGCCGTACCACTTCTCGATCGACGTTGTCTTGCCTTCGAACTTCTTGCTCACGACTGTCAGGCGCATGCGCTGCGGCGTGAGCGAGTTGAGCACCTCTTGGACCTTCCCCGCGTCATAGCCGTAGAGCAAGTAGCCGCCCGAGACAATGTACTTGGTCGGGTACCGATGCATCACGCCCGAGAGGTAGCTCGTGTAGTTAATCGGACTCTCTTTGCTCTTGAAGCGGAAGTCAATCAGCCCGAGCTCCTGCGTCTCCGTGAAGATCCAGCTCGCGAACGGCGACTTCTTCTGCAGCAGGCGCACGTACTGGTACACCGCCGCGACGACGTCGTCGGTGTGCTCGATGCCCGCGTCCGTCGCGTCCACTTTCACGGTGAACAAACCCCAGTCCTCGTTATCGCGCGTGAGTCCCGCGACGATGCTGTTCGCCCACTTCTGCGCCTTGAGGTAGCTCAGAATCGAGCCGCGTCCCTCGTGGCCGATCAAGTGCGACAGGATCTTCGTGGGCTTGGCGAGGAAGTCCCAGTACAGCGGCGGCAGCGGCCACGCGATCGTGATCGTGCGCAAGTCCTTCACCGGCGCGACGTGGATCTCGCGCGGCAAGCACGTGTCGTCGTACGGCACTGCGCCGCCAAACTTTGGGAAGCTGCGGTCCGTGTTGCGCACGCCCGAGAAGAGCTTTGTCGCCCACTGCGCGAGCGTCGCGAGGTCTTCCTTGCCGTAGATCACGAGCTTCATGATGCTCGCCGAATAGTACGTCTCGTGGAACTCGAGCAGCGCCTTGCGCACGTCGATGCCTTTCGCCTTGGGCTCGTTCCCGAGCGTCTCGATGTTCCCCGTGCCGAACTTGTGGAACGGGTGCGCCGGGCTCGACAGACTCTTCTCCAGCTGGTACAGCCGCCGGTGGTCGTTCTGCAGGTTCTTCGCGTTCTCCGAGTTCACGGCGTGCATTTCGCGCTCCGTGGCGCTCGCCGTGAAGAGCGGCGCGATGAAGAACTGCGCGAAGCGGTCGAGCGCCTCCTCGAAGTGGTCGCTCAGCACGTCGAAGTAGTAGTTCGTGTGCATCTGCGACGTGGACGCGTTGCTGCGGCCACTGTGCGCGCTCAGGTACTGCTTGTAGCTGTTCTCATCCGGGTACTTGGCCGTGCCGAGGAAGAGCATGTGCTCGAGGAAGTGCGCGAGCCCCGGCAGTTCTTCCGGGTCGCTCTGGTGCCCCACGTGCACGTCCATCGCGGCCGACGACTTCTCGGTCTTCGGATCCGAGATCAGCAGCACCTGCAGGCTGTTGCCCAGCTCCACGCACTCGTAGCGCCGCTCATCCAGAGCCGACACGTCGATGCCGTTGCAGACCGCCACCGAGTCCATTGTCGCCTGTCCTGTCTTCCTGTCTTCCTGTTTGGCTCTGCGGCTTTCGTTCGCGTCTTGGCAGATTACGGAATGGCAGCCAGCTTTTTTTGCTTTTTCCTCCCTTTTTGAGATTTGCTCTGAAAAAAAGATCATATTTTGTAGGTTTTTATCAGATATCAACCTAGCGAGTGTGGAAGGGAATAGATGTTGAGAGGGTGCTGAGATTCGCCAGAGTGACGGTTGCATCAGGAATGATTGTTTTGCTTTTTGGTTGACAAGGAGACATGGCTACATCGCTCGTCCGAGGAGATCCGTTGGCATTCGACTGCCGCTGTCGCGACGCAGCGCGCTCGCTCGTCATGCGCGAGATTCTAAGCGTCTTTGACACCATGCAGCTGAGCTAGCGCTGCCAGTCAAAAGCGAAACACGAGGCGCCTGGAGTGAGCACTCTCCCAATCTCAAGTGAACGCGCTGCAATGCTAACTTATGAACGGGACGGTACTCTGCGCAGAGCGTCCCAGCGAAAACAAAAACAAAAACTCTATCGGAGCGACCTCGCTCTCTATCTGACCCTCTGGATCTCCTCGGAAGCTCCACCTCGACTCCAAAACCTCGACTGCATCGGAAAATGATCACTCGCCGTCGCTCGTGTGACCTCGCTGCCACGCTTCTTTGCCCGTTCGCCTGCAACATACCGACCGATCACTGCAGCGCTCGTGACGAGATGCTCTTGTACCTCGCTCGTCGCATCCTCGCGCGGTAGATCGTGAAGGCGACGAGTCCCAGCACACCAAGGCCGAGCGCGATGAGCAGCGAGCCGAACAGCCCGACACCTCTCTGCCCGTAGATCTCCACGTCGCGCTTCGCCTGGATCGCCGCTGCCGTGCGGTTACAGTAGCTGTAGTCGGCACCTTCGTCCGCCAGCGGATCGCTCTTCGCCCAGAGCTCCGTGAGCAGTCCCACCGTCGGCCGTGCGTACAGCGTATCCACTCCGTCCGAGCCGTTGCTCCGGATCGCGCCAAAGAGCCCAAAGTACTCCTCGGACCAGAAGCCGAGCGGGAACTCGCGGCTTTTGGTGCCGCCCAGGTCGTGGACGGCCGGGTCGCCCGCTTTCCACCACTCGTCGCTGTACTCGAACACGAAGCCGCCCACGATCACCTGCTCCTGGAGCGCGTCGCTCCTCTCAAAGTTGCTCTGCATCGCGACCGTCTGGTTCACGAGCGCGCGCGCCACTTCCAGCAGCTCCGTCGTGTTGCCCTCGTGCTGGTCGTTCGCGTATGGCAGCCCGTATTCGGACACAAGCAGCGGCTTGCCGCCCGGCGTGCCCAGGAACTTTGGCACTACGACGCCGGCGAAGTCCGATTGGTACACGTTGGCACCCCACATGTCGACGTCCGGGTCGTACTGCGCACCCGCGCGGAAGCTGCGGCTGCTGTCGTCCATGAACGTCGTGGTGATCACCTTCTGCGCGCTGTTGTTCTCCGCGAGTCCTTGCCGCACGGCGCCTGTAACCGCAGCGAACTTCTCCCAGAACGACCGGGCACTCACGACCCAATGGCGGTTCATCTCGCCTCCGATTGAGTAGCCCATGACGCCCGGGTGGCCGCCCGTAACCTTCGCCATCTCGTAGTAGCTCTGCACCACTTGCTGGAACGCGCGGCTGCTCATGGGCACGTGCGGTTTCATGAGCTCTTCGTCGATCCAGAGCGAGAAGATCGTGAAGATCGGCTGGCTGCCGTTGTTGTACGCGGCGTCGAGGAACGCCGTGTGGTCGACGTTGCTGTAGAAGTCGTACGTCTGCACACATGCGCGCGACAAAACAACCATGGGGTTACGGTTATGCTCGACGGATGCAAACACACGCAAGTTGCGCGGGCACGCCACACAATAAACGCACGCAAACAAGCAAATAACACATGCGCGCATGCGAACCGATGTGCATGCACGCACGCACACTCCGCCACACACACGCACCTTGACGGCGTTCGCGTGCATCGCGCGCAGGTTCGCGAGGTCGCGCGTGAAGATGCGCGTGTCGTTGAGCAGGTCGAGGCGCGGTGGGTGGCCGATCGGCGTCGGCGCGTAGTTGACGCCGCGCACGAAGAACGCCTTGTCGTCGCGCAGCAGCTTGCGGCCGCACGTCGTCCACTTGGAGTTGTACGCCGGCTGCGCCTGCTGCTGTTGCTGCGGCTGCTTGTCGAGCTGCGTCGCGCGCATGCTGCGCAGCGTGCGCTGCTTGATGATTGTCATGCTCCGCTCGCTCGCTTGTGTTGAACTCGCGCGCAAATCCGCAACTGCCCTTGATTTCTTTTTTTGCTCGCTCTGGTCGTCGTCCGCATCGCGCTTGGCCACGAGTGGACGGACGGTTTGCGCCACGACTGTGAGTGTGTGAGGTTCTTCTTCCTGCTGCTCTCCCGCCAGATCTCACTTGGATTCAGTATGGAGATTCTTCGCCCGTTGCTATCGAGCGTTTCCAAAGTCAAACTCTGAAAAGCAGAGATGTCTCGCGCACGTCTCTCTATGGCGGTTCGCCCGTTGCAGCTCGTTCGGCTGTGAGGACGGACGGCAGCAGCCATCCGATGCTGCCTGGCGCGTTCACCCGCTCACGTGTCGATGGTAACGCCGCCATGCCAAGCGCCAGAAGCGCTGCGTCCGTCCCAAACGAGCGCATTGGATTCGGATCTCGAAGCCGCGCGACTGCGATGAGACCAATTCGATCCGTTCCTTGATTTTTTGGCTCCAGCTCCAACGCAGCTGCAAAAATGCCGACCCGAGGTCGCTCACTGCGCCGCGATTGGGTGAAAAGGATTGTTCCCACCAATCAGAGCCTCGAGCGGGAGATCTGATCCACGAATGAGACAGACCCAGAGCGCTCTATTGCAGCTGCACACGTGGCCCACACAAAACCCGCGTAAACGGATATTCCTGAACAGCGAGATTCGGTTATCTGCTTTGAAGGGGGATCCAAAAAGTGGCTACACAACTGGTCAGAAAGACGACGCAGAGGTGGGAAGAGAGTGGCAGGACGCATTTCGACAATGCCTTCCCAGCATTGACGACTCTGAGCTGTGCGTGGCTGCGTCCAGAGCGACCCATGTGTGCATGTGCGCATGTGCGCATTACTGTTTGCGCGCACAGCACAGCACGAGCGCTGCTGATGTCCTGAGCTGTTGACGCACAGCGAAATGGGTGCAGTTCACTCACTTCTGGGCGGCTGTGGCGAGCAGCTCTCCGACCACTTTCGGCAATCTGCTGCTGCTGATCTACTGCTGCTCCTGACGCATGCGTGCGGAGTGTTACACACAGGAGCGAGCGAGAGAGTGAAGCCAGGCAGGCTGGCAGGCAGGCAGCGCCGGCGAACCCGCTCGAGCGCAATCGTTCATGAGCTCTTGAGCCAGTGAGACAATTGCGTCACGTGCGTCAAAGAGCGGACGCAATCAGATTGGCTGGCTGGCTGCAGTTGAAGCGCGAGCCTCAGTCCTGCCGACTGGTAAACAGCATGTCTCTCTGCGCAAACAGCTTGATCTGACGAACTGCCACTCTCTGAGTCTCGCTGCGGCACTCTCTGGACTGCGCTGTGCGAACTCGATCAGTGCGTCCGAAGGAGGCTTTGCGCAAGTGGCTACGAAAGTACAGTAGCAGTGCCATTCGATGGCGCAAGTTGCGGCGTGAGAAGTGTGCTTGCGCGTCTGTGGACAAGCTCGGACAATGCGAGCGATGCAAGTCGATTGTGTGTGGGAATGGTGGAGTTAAATATTATAAAGTTGACAAAAAAGTTGGTACGGTGGATGGATTGCTGCTGGCGGTCTGGCTTGCGCACGCGCGCGCGAGTGTCGATGTAGTTCATGGGGAGGTGCTTGGTGGGCTTTCGACAATTTCTGCTGTTGCGGCGGCGGCTTGGAGCTTGGAGCTTCGAGCGTTGGATGCTGGGGAATCATATCACTTTCACTTGTTGGAGGGACGTCGACGAACAAAACAAAGCCGAGCCAGTGGACTGGCGGTGACTCACTGGTTGGGCTTTGACGCTGATGATTGGCTTGGGTTGCGGACGGCTCGGGGACCACGAGCAGCTCCGAATGGGTGGCTGGCTAGCTCGTGCTGACGAATCTGCGGCTGGCTGGGTGCTCGACCCACGCGTCCACCGCCGAGCTCTGTTGTGAGGACAGAGCCTTGGACGGACAAGACAAGTAGGGAGGCTGAAGAGTTTGGGGGAGACTTGGACGCGGGCGGCTCGCTTTACATGACGCTGGCCGCGATCTCGGACATGAAGTGCTCGAGAAAGTACAGATCCTCTTCGTAGAGATCCACGGGCTTGTCGGACGGCTCGGCGTCGATGGACGCGTGGTCGATCATCATGTACTCCACCGCGGCGTCCATGCCGATGTCCAAGTCCACTTCGGCCCAGCTGAAGTGTGGCGGCGGCGCCGTGAGGCTGTCGAAGTGGTCCACACCGCGCGGGGATCCCGAGTAGCCAGCCTCGGTCTTCATGGACGAGCCCGCGGCTTTCTCGGCGTTCGCCATGGCCGTGTTGATTGTCGGCGGCTGGGGCTTCGTCAGGGTCGTCGTCGTCGCTGCATTGCTCTCCGCTGGTTCATCCTTGATCGTCGAGGCGGCAGCGGCTGCGGCGTCCTCGTCCGTATCATCCTTGCTGGCCGAGCGGCCGGTCTTGCGGCGCTGTTCCATGCGGCGCTGGTTCGTGTTCGCCTTCTGCCGGTGGTACTCGCAGAACTTGTGCAGCTCGCCGTTGCGCTTCTCCACGCGCCAAGCCCAGCACTTCTTGCTCGGGTAGCCACAGAGCAGCGGCGAGCGCTTCTGCGTCGGGTCGGCCGACTGGTGCAGCATGCCGTGGGCGTGGTCCATCGCAGACGCGGTGTGCGTGGCCGAGAACGGCCGCTTGCTGCCGCAGACTGCGGACGAGAGCAGCGCGGCGCCGCTGGCCGTCGTCGTCGTGGTCGCGTAGCTCATGCTCGTCGTGGTGGCGAATGGCTCGTGTGGTGCGGAGCTCCGGGCGAATTGGAGAATGGCTGTGAAGACCGCGCGGCTGGCTCCGGAGCCGAGAGAGGATTGTGCCCCAGCTCCGGACGCGCGCAGGTCGTGGGTGCGGCTGCTCTGCTGGCCGGCCGCAAAACAATAGACAGGGGAGCCGGCGGGCGCGGGACGGGCGGGCTCTGGGTGAATCCGCACCTGCGTCCAGAGCTGGTTCAAGCCGCGCTGGTTTCTGCCCCTCCTCCCCTCTCTTTCCTTTTTTGCGCTCCTTCTTTCCTCGCGCGCGAGCCGCGCGTCCTGTCCACGTCCGCTTGCGGGCTTTTCGCCCAAAGCAAAGGCACGCGAGCCAGCAAATGAAAAGCTCGCTTGCGCGAGTTGCGTGCGCTTGCCTGGCGCAGATTCGAGAGTGGCACGGATTGCAAAGCAGGAGCTCGCGATGAGAAATGCCAAGTGGATGACTTATTGGCGACACCTTTGCCGCATTATTTGGATCTTTCACGCGCGTGTGTTGGCGTACAAGCAAGAGCGCCAGCCAGCCAGCAAGGAGGCTGGATGCGGGATTGTATGCGTTGGTTCACGCTTCGGCTTGCTCGTTGCTTTGGCAGGAGTCCTCAATCACTTTTTGAAAAGAGGTTCGAGAATCCAGACTCTCTCTCTTTCGCCGTCCAATCAGACTGCGAGCGAGGAGCATTCTGTCCAATCAGAGCTCACAGATGCTAAAAAGAGGAGAGAGACGGGCCAGGTTTGCGGATCCATCCACTTGACAAAGGGCCAAAATCCACATTTGCGCGTTTGGGACTCGAAAGCGAGCGTGGATTTTTGTGGAATGAGTGGCCGTCGCGCTTCTCAGTCAAAATGGCCGTCTCCGCTTCCCAGTCAACTCTGGGAGAGAACGACGGAAGAGCGAAAGAAATTGAGCGCCGCGCGCGCGAACGTTCTGCGCACATTTTTGCGCTCGAGGCTCAAATCCTCCTCGCTTCTATTTCAAAGCCGATGGCGTCGGCGCGCGCGGCTGCGGGTCGAGTGTAAACGCCACATCCATTCGCCTCGTCTTGCGTTGGCTTGGTTTGGTTTGCTCTCGTCACTCGCTTCGGCCCAGCCTCCGCATCTATAACCCGAATGTCTATCAACCCAGAACGGGTTATTATCCGAGCGTCAAAGTGGACGAATGGGACGACAAAACGGCTCTGAAGTCCACTTGGACACTCTTGGCTTAGACTCTGTTTCGTGCTTGTTCCTGACCGTTGAGCGAGCCTCGTTTTTCCAGATTCCGGCTTGGCCGGCTCGCCGGAATCTGGAAAAACGAGGCCGCCATTGGGTTGGGTTTTTATACATGACAGTTTCACGGTTTCAGCTGAAACCGTTGATTATAAAAACCCAGTTGACGTGGCGCTCCACCTCTCTGTTTCTGTGGGTTTGCCATAGAGCATCTCTCTGCGCTCTATGGCAAGCACTCAATTCCACAGCCACGGACTCTCCTCTACTTTGCCTCAGGCAAACAATTGCCGCCGCTTGTTGACAGACTGCCAGCAGCTCAACGGCTCCGAGCCGCTGACCCTCTGGTCTGGACCCCTCCTCAGCACAGCCATCTGGGCTGTAGGACTGCCAGCCGATCTCGCCCAACTCTGCGCGCTGCTTTGCGAAAGCTGAGCCACTTTGAAACCGCTCGGTCGCGCTGGTCGGTCGGACGAAACAGACGTCACAGTGGGACTGGTGAATTTTTATGAGGCGGCGGTTTCGCATTTCGACGAGCAGACGAGCCGCTTTGCCGACCGCTCCGCGAACGTTCCCTCGCATGTCAAAAAGTATCTTTGAGAAAACATAGTACCCTAAAATGCATGTCAAAGGCGATCCTATCTTTTTTGAGAGGGTTTGGTAGTGCCGTGTGTACATGGGTGTCTCCTATGACATGCACTATAGGGTATGTGTGAAGGTGGCTCGATTTACGTTGTTTTAGGACTTGTGATCTGCCCGTGGTTTCTGTCCTTCTCTGGATGAGAGTCCGCATCGCGATAGGACTCCCAGCGTTTTGCAACTCCATCGTGATCGCTTGGAAAACGAAATGGAGGGGGCGGAGACGGGCAGTGGTCGAGGATGAGAGCGCCTGAGCGGACTTTGGAGGAAAAATCAGGCGAAATCGTCGAATATGTCAATATTAAAATCCGACAGTCGTTTTCGACAAAAATGAACTTTCTCTTGTACTCGAATCCAAAGTATTTTGCTCTTTCGTCCAAAATGCCTCTTTTCTGTTCCGCACTATCGTTGGACGCAAAAGTATACAAATCCTAGTCAAAAGCGTCCAATCCTCGTGATGCATAACTCAGAATCTGACATATCCATCTCGAGGAGTGGACACTTTTGACTTGGATTTGTATACTTTCGCGTCGAACGATAGTGCGGAACAGAAAAGAGTCATTTTGGACGAAAAATATTGTACTTTTTACGTGTAAAGTGTTTTTTATGTTTAGGAATGGTGTGCACCACACGATACTCAAAATCTGAGAAATCCATCATTCTCAGATCCTCGGAGCGGTCGCTCAGAGCGAAGCTGAGCTCACTTCTCCACTTCCCTTCTTCCCTTCTTCCC
>JAADWH010000215.1:0-34112 GCA_023335995.1 Globisporangium nagaii
AAACGAGCTCTGGCGCTACTCAGTGGCAACAATTCTGCACGCGATCTGGACCGAGCGCCTACGACGCATGGAGGACCCAACCTTGTCGGAATCAACGCACAGAGCCCTCACCCAAGCCGGGTTTCGACGAGCACTCATACGCTTCCGTGGCTCAACATACCAGCCCGGTGAAGGCGAGGAAGGCCAAACGCTGGTTCGCGCGCGCTCAGCACTCACAGACGCGCTCCTAATGGTAAACTGAAAGATTAGCGAACGCTTCGTCAGAACAAGCATCGACAAAGTCAAAACACGCACCCGAGGCGGGGACGTACTTTGTGGTGCATGACGCGGTCCGAGCAATGAACTCGTATCCCGGCAGCCTTGAGAAACTCGATCTTGGAGTAGTTCTTCCTCGCCTCCGCCGCGTCAGTTATGATCCGCACCACCACACTCGTGAGAGCGTGGATTTTGCGGATGTGGTTGGCGAGCTGAGGGTAAAAGCTGACAGGCAACCATGTGAGAGCGAAACGATGAAGCGAGATGGATGCTCACCTCTTGGCACGAAATCAAGAACACGCAGATATCGAGTCTCTCGGTTGCCGTTGAGAAGTAGTCCAGCATCGCGAGGAGAGAGGAGCCGTCCCCAGCATGCATCTTCCTGCAGCGGTTGTTGGCCCTCTTTGCACAGAAGCCAGTCTGGAGGAACTGGTGGCATGGCATCGCTCTGTCAGGAAACTCGCGTACTTCTGCGTACGAGTCACGAGCGCCGAGCACCTGCCTCAGCTGAGGGAGCGCGAGCGGGAGCGCTGGAGGCTGGACTCGGTGCGCTGGCGGGCCAAACAGGCGAGGGAGTGGTGCTGCCTGGATTGTGGCAGGTGTTTGGACTGCATTGCTGTTTTCTTCTGACTCATAGCTAGTAATGGAGCCTTCCTCCGAGCCGTCAGCGCAGAAGCCGAGCTCAAGAGCGGCATCGTCATCGCCACCACTGCTGTCGCATTCAGCCTCAGCTGACGACGACGGTTGCGCTGTGGTCTGTGCAGAGAGAGATGCGGACGGAACGGGAGCACTGGCGAGTTGCGGCGCAGTCGGTGTCGGCGTCGGAAGCAGCTTGAGTCTCTTCCCATAGCGCTCGAGCCAGCCTTCATCATGCGCGAACAGTTGTTGATCTTGAACTTCACTGGGTCCTGGCTGATGAAGATCGCCACTGCGACCACCATCAGATCCCTGCTACTCGGGCTCAGGTTGCTGCTGGCGAGGTTCTTGCTGCTCTCTCGGTCGCTTTTGCTGCGAACGCGGCGGCTGCTGATGCTGGCGCTTCTTCGCCATCCTCTTGCTGAGCGCTGGCTGCTTGCGAAAGGGGAAATGCCCTGCTGGTGCGGCATGCTCT
This sequence comes from Globisporangium nagaii, assembly GCA_023335995.1. Classification (NCBI taxonomy): domain Eukaryota; phylum Oomycota; class Peronosporomycetes; order Pythiales; family Pythiaceae; genus Globisporangium; species Globisporangium nagaii. Next base: position 1,367 of record JAADWH010000215.1, read on the forward strand.
GCTCTCTCTCGAGGATGGAAGTGATGGGAGCGATGGAAGCATGGCCGACGATGGAAAGCGCTGCAGAGTGCTGGCATCGCCGTCGTAAAGCTCGGTTGCCGAGACTCGCACCCGGAATGGAATCAGCTCTCACAGCTGTTCGGGCCGGCATCTACAAAATGATCGCCAAAAGTGAGTTTTCACTCATTAAGACAACTTATTTGACAATGTAAACTTGATGCTTGCGATACATTCTCTGTTGTTCACTTGCTTTTTTACTATTTTCATTTGGCTCGGAAACGGTGTATTAACAACGACGGCGCTGCCTGCCTTGCTCGTGCACGAGCCGCTACCGCTCTCCTCTTCGTCCATCGACGGCTCGTCCTTCACCTTGCACTCGTAGCTTTCCGCGATCTCGCAGTAGAACCGCTTGAAGAAGGAGAGCAGGTCCGGCAGCCGTGAGCAGTATCAACCACCATTCTTTCGATCCCACGAAAGTGTAGCCATCCCACAATGTGAAGCCATTTGGACCAACAAACTGACAAACGAATGGCGAAAGTGCGTGTTGTCGATTACAGAGCAGGGCGAACGACCGACTCTTCTGCGGCTACTGCTGCGCTCACAAGTTCGCACGTTGCTACGATGAACAGAGCTGCTCGCCTCGGCGTGAGCTACGTCTGCGGTTCGTGACCTCGCAGGCGTGAGGACCGGTCGAGCTCCATCGCCTGGCACAGTTCGCACACGCAGCCATCGCAAAACGGTTAATCGAACGCACAGCGAACATGGTCGCCTCGATAGAGGAGCAAGCACACGGCATGCACGCACGCACCTCTCGGATGACCGTGTCGACGCGATTGGCGTTGTGGCTCTGGCGCGCGGGTCGTTTCCGCCGACCCTCGGGCTTGTTCAGCACCATCTTGTTGCGCATGTTGGCCGACAGGAACGGCAGCGTCATGGTTTTCCTGCTCGCACGCCCGTCACGAAACAAGACCCGGCGCTTTAGCAATAGAGCAACAGCAACTGCATACCTTGCACTCCGCTTAGTGAGCGAGCCCACCTGTCGTTCGCGGGCATCCGGAAGCCCGCGCGATACACAAACTCATCGTCCGTGCGCTCATAGTCCTGCTACAAAACAATCACATACACACACACACCTCAGTACAATCACACCTGGCGCCTCACTCGTTCATACACACGTACATAGTCCGGCTGCACGCTGTGGCTGTGCGGCGGGCTGTGCGCCTCTGCCTGCAGCTCGGCCGGCGGCAGCGAGCCTGCTTCGCGGATCATGCCAGACACCGGCACGGGTCGGCTGCACGCGACGCACATCACGGGCTTCGTCCCCATGGCCGTTGTGTCGCCCGTGTCCGCGGGGAAGAGCATGAGCTCGCCGCGTAGCTCGCGCAGCGCCAGATCGATCTTGATCCGCAGCTGGTCCGCCAGCTCTTTCTTCATGCGCAGCAACTCCTCCGCAGTCATCTCGCGCGCGTCTTCGAGCCGATCCTCCACTTTCTGCGTAAAGTTCTCGAGCATGAGGCGGTAGTTCACATTGTTCCCCGCTGCGCCGCCGCCAGTTGCGCCGCCGCCAGCGTTCAGGCGCCCACCACCGGCGCCATTCTTCTCGGCGTTGAGCACCGCGTGCGTGACCTTCTTGGTCACTTCCTTGAGGAAATTATCGTAGAGCTGCTTCTGCACTTCGTCGTCGCGCAGCTCCTGGAAGCGGCCGTCGAGCTCGCGGCCTTTCATCTGAGAGTAGAGCTCCTTCACGAGGTCGCCCTGGCTCACGTGGCTCGCGTGGCGCGATCCGGACGATGAAGAAGGCACGAGCGCTGTCGAGCCTTGGCTTCCGTGCAGCGGCGACAGCTGAAGGTTCGCCAGGTGTGCTGTGAGCTTCGCGATCTCAGCGAATACTTCTTTCCGCAGCTTGCCGAGATCGTCGCTTTCGCCTTTGCCTCGATTTGCACCGCTTGCACTCGCTGCAGCGATGGCCGCAGCACGCGCAGCAGAGCTCATCTCGGACGCGTTGATCGCGGAGGCGCTGTTGAGCCGCTCGACGTCTTCTTCGACCATCCCGAGTCGCCGCACAGCTCCCATGAGGCGCAGCTCCATCTCGCGCAGACCGTCGTAGTCCCCACTGGCGCTGCGAGGCGTGCAGTCCGAGTCCGTGATCGTTCCCTGAACATCGCCACCGCCGCCACCGCCTTGACCACGACTCGCGCGCTTGCGCTGCGTGAAGTTGCGGTACCACATGGACGACAGACTCTCGAGCTTCTCGCGCATCGCGTCCAGAGACTTGATGAGCGGGTCGTTCTTCTTCTCGGTCACGACGTTCACTTGGAGCGTCGCGTCCACTTCTTCGTCCAGAAACCGCAGCTTCTTCGTGAACTCCTCTGCGCGCTCGCTCTTCTTCGTAGACGACGACGATGTGCCGCCACCATTTTCAGTCGAGTTGGTGAGTCGCAGCGGCACGACGCCAGCCTTGACGCCGTTTTGGAACTGCTTCACTTCTTCGGCGAGCACCTGGAGCGACTCGGCGATCGTCAGCGGCGAGTTGATCAGCGGCGAGAACGAGAGGTACGTGCGCCGGTAGTTGCGCTGCAGCTGCTGGAGCTCCTGCAGGATCTCTTCGTCGCAGAGCCCCTGCGTGAGCTTCTCTTCGTTGAGATCGAGCGCCTTGCGCCACTCTGCGAGCTGCGGCTTCGTGCGATCCTGGTGGGTCTGGTTGCGATCCAGGAGCTCTTTCTGCATCGCGAGGCGGGACTCGATCATGTGCAGCCGCTGGTGTTCGTTGAACACGAGGCCGCTGCGGAGCGCGTCGAGCTGCGCCTGCTGCGAGTCGCTCGCGTTCGACACCTGCGTGATGTTCTTCTGGAGCGAGTCGAGCGACGCGTCGGTCGTGCGGCGCAGATCTGCGATCTTCGTGAACACGAGCGAGAGATCGAGCTGCGGGTTGCCACTGTCGCTGGCTCGTCGCGAGCCAGCTTGGCTGTCAGCAGCGCCGCTTCCCTGGTTGGCGGCTGCTCCTCCGCTACCGGAGAGCAGAGCGGAAGTCTGTTGCTGGACGGCGAGGTCGTCCAGACTGTTCACAAGCGCCTTGATGTCCGACGCGTTCTTGCCCACGGCGCTGTGCTGATCTTTTAACAGCTGCGCATGCGCGTCCTGGACAGCCTTGAGCTCACTCAGCTCCTTCAAGAGCGCGTCTGGACTCGGTCCTCTGGAGCTGCTGCTGCCATCAGAAGAAGAAGCAGCAGGCGCTAGACGCGGCGTCGGCGTCTTGCTGTCACCGCCGCTGGCGAGCTGAGACGCGAGCTCCGAGGACTTCGCGTCCAGATCGCCCACTTTCCCCACAAGCGACTCGAGCTGCAGATCGTGCGCTGCGATCTTGTCGCTGAGCGCGTCCTGAAGTGCCTGGAGGCGAGCGAGTTCCTGTTTCACGACTGCGTCGGATGCGAACGGCGCGCCGGGACGCTTGAAGCTGGCGCGCGGCTTCTTCTCCGCGCCGCTGCCGTCCACGTTGTTTCTCTCGACTCCTGCTTCGCCACTGGCGCTGCCTTCGTCGTCGTCGTCGTCGTCGTCATCATCAATGCCGTCGCCGTCATCGCCGGTTCCTTCGTCGCCAAACGCCTCTGTGAGCGATCGCCTGAGCTTCTTTGAGAGATCTCTCTTCGCTTTCACGAGATCCTGGGCCGTCGCAAACGGCGGATCCTGAGCATCGCTCGAGAGCACCGGGCTGCGCTCGTCCTTCGACGCGTTGTTGGACTCGCTGTCTACAGCAGCACTGTCCCTTCCTCCTTGCTCCTGCAGCTTCTCCACCTGCGCCTGCATGGCGTCCATTTGGTCCTTCAGCGTCGCCAGCGTGGTTCCCATCTCGTCCTTCTCGCTCTGCACCTGGCTCAGCTGATCCCGCAGCGAGCCCACCTGGTCATGCATCTCCTCGACCGAGTGGTTGTTGCTCTTCTGCGCCTGCTGCTGCCGCGCCATCGACAACCCGAGCGCTTGCAGCGCCTTCAGCAGCGGGTCCCACGAGAAATTGTACGCGATCAGCTCCTTCTGCATCAGCGCCGCGAACTGCTCCGGATCAAACTCCTGCGGCTCGCCAGCTCCGCCTGCACCTTTCAGTCGATCGCTGCTGCTGGAGTCGCTCATATCGTTCTCTTGCTCGACCACAGGCTGCTCGTCCATGATCTCCTGCGTCTGGTTCCTGCGCGCGCTCACACCGCTTGAGCCTCGATCTCCTCTTGTGCGCTACCACGTTTCCCAGCGGCTCCTCTGATCGCTCTCTGTCTTGCGCGCGAGCGACGCTCGTGGAGTTGTTCCGTTTCGCATTTTCGCGCTCTCTATTTTCGCTCTCTCTCACGCTCCTCGCGTGTCGCCTCCTGCACAAAGATAGACAGCCTCACAACCTCAGCAGCAGCGCATTTTCAGACAGTCGAGGAGCGAACGGCAGCATGTGCCCTGAAAAGTCCCATGAACAGCACGAGTTCTTGTCGTGGTGCTTTCATTCTGCTTCAGGAGGATCTTCGTGGAATGCACGGCCAACCAGCCACTCTCGATCACTTTCAAAAACCCACTTTCTTACCCGACACTTGCTGCTTTCACGAGATCGATCGCGGCGAATCTTCGCTCGGCTCGCTGCACTCTTCGTCGCCGCCGCTGCCCTCTTCCTCCTCCTTGTTGTTGTTGCTTGCATTGTCACCGCTCTTGCTGATCACTTCGAACGTCGACGAGACGCCCGAGTATGTCCGGATCTTGCCGGAGAAGAAGTGCTTGTAGTCGCCGTTCACTTTGATGCGGTACTTGCCCGCTGGGGTGCTCGACGGGATCCACCACTCGATCGTCACCACGGACGCGAACGTTCCTTGCCGCCGCCAGTGGAAGAACGTGTTCGCGTCGCCGTCGTCGGCATGCATGACCCAGATGCCGCCGTCTGCTCGACCCGAGTCGAAGACCCACCGGTGCACCTCCAGAAACGTGCCTTGTGTGCGAAGGTTGTTCTTCGGGTGCGCAGCGTGGAAGCTCACAGTCGCCGTCGAGCCCGGACGGTACTCCTTCATCACGTCCGTGTCAGGAACCACGTGTCCGTACGGCGTGTTGTTCAGCAAGCCGTCGTGCAGCACGGGGAAGTTGTAGTCCAGGACGCCTACTCCGTTCACTTTCGGCGGGGACAGGGATTCGAACGGCACCACGCCAGCGCTGCTGGTAGCACTCGCAGAGGACTCGCAAATCGCGTGCGCGAGCACCTCGAACTGCTGGCACGTCGCACTCAGCTGGTTCGGACCGAAATGCGTCGACGCGCCTTCGTACCGCTGCACTGCGTATTCTTCCCGCGTCGTCAAGTAACCGCAGTACGCATTGCTCAGGCCGGAGATCACTGGCTCGTGCGTGCTCACCAGCCCGAGCTCCTTGAACACACCGTGAAGCGCGGATCGAAGTCGTCGTCCGGCCATCGTCGTGATCTCGAACGGCGCAGCGGCGATCGGCAAGCAGTCTGCGATCAAGAACAGCTGCAGCGGCAGCACTGCTGGCGAGAGTCCATAGCGAGCGGTGGGGAAGAAAATCGGCTTCTCCTTCTGGAAACCCTGGAGCTGCGGGATCGTCGTGAGCTTCGGGTACGCTCCCCACGTGACGCCTTCGGGGATCACGTTGATGCCTCGGCCGTCGAACGTAGTGCCGCCCATCATCGACACGCCGATGCAGCCGGAGGACGTCGACGGCGGACACTCCTTGTGCAGTTGCCACTTGTCGTTCAGCGGGATCTTGCCGTATTCGACGTACTGCTGCGCAAACCTGATCTCGCCAGCGAGCGCAGGCGCGCTCTGGGCTGCCGCGTACAGCTCGCGTGCAGTCGCCAGCTGCGCGTTCGCGACCAGCAGCATGCGCTCAAAGTCCTTGTGCTGCGTCTCGCAGTGGCGCGGCCCGCAGATGTTTGGACTCACGTCGCCTTCGTTGCTCTGCGCGAACGCCGCAACGAACGTGCGCGGCCGGTCCATCAGGTGGTTCGTGCCGTGCTCCTTTTCAAACACGTGCGCAGCGTAGCCCTGCAGTGATAGATACATTCACAAACAAGCATGCAGCACAAGTCAGCACATGAGCTTCAGGCCGAGAACACTGACCCACAGCACGAACGCGTACCTTGTTGTCGCCCGTAATGAGAGTGTACCAGTTGCCCATGCTCGTCGGGTGGACCGCGAACCAGTTGATCATGCCGATCGGGTACCCGTTCACCGCGTCGAAGCGCCAGAGCGTCATCTCCTTGTCCGTGTCGTGCTCATACAGCTCGCGCTCTTCCGCCGGGTTTGCCATGTACGCGTCTTCCGATCGATTCACCGACGCGCCGAGGCAATTCCCTTTCGCCACGCGAATGAACGCCGGCTGCAGGTTGTTGTGCGCGCGCACGATCGCTTCGACGATGCCGTCGACGACGCACTCAAAGTTCTGCCGGTCGGCACCTCGCAACGGCGGGTGCATGCTGTAGATGAAGTAGTGCGAGAGCCCACCGGGCGAGCAGTGCGTGTGCGTGGCGCTGATCATGACGTTCTCAAGCGAGTAGATGTCGTTCGGCAGCTGCGCGTGCTGCTCCAGGCGCGAGAGCACAGCCTGCCGCACCCACTCGGAGATCATGCCGACGTCTGCGACCACGTACATGCAATGCTTTCCTGACGCCGGGTGGTGGAACGCGAACGCCCGCGCGCGCAGCCGCATGTGGATGCCGGACGTGAGCTGCCCAGCCTTGGCGTACCCAAACATCCCGACTTCTGCTGCGGGACCCGTGATGTCGTACATCGCTGCGCCGATCGAGAGGTCCGAGGAATCCGGCACATCGGTCTCAGGCGTAGGAGTCGATGCGGTCTGCACTTTACGAGGCTCGGTCTGTTCGTCCACATTGCACTGGGGTTGCTGGTGGTGGTGGTGAGAGTCTTGTTCTGGACGCTCACTTGTACCCTTCTCACCGATTTCTTCCAATCGCCCATTGCCATTTGCTTGCAACGCGTCTGCGCTCGCGTTCGCTTGCATCTCCACGTATCTAGCATTGAGCGCCGCAGCGCCTTCGAGCTTGAGCGACTGCGGAGCGGGTTCGTGGTTGTCCTTCGCGGCGATGTCCCCATTCTGCATCTGCGCCTCCTGCTTCGCTCGCTTCTGCGCACGCATCTCAGTCTCCTCTACAGCAGTAGCAGCAGCTGCAACGTGAGCCCCCTTCTCTGCAGCTCGGCGCTCGGCGCCGTTGTTGTCTTGCACTCGTGCCTCTTCACGCGCAGCGCCTTCGTCCGCTGCCTTGGCTTTCTTCTTCGCGCGGCGTTTGCGCTTGCGCTTCATCGGGGACGACAGCGCTGGCTGCACGCTCACTGCCGTCGCCGCCGTCACCACCACCCGCGCGCCTTTGCTGCGCATTGCGTCGGCACGCGCCGCCTGCTCGCGCGCGTGCGTCGTGTCGCTCGCTGGTGCCTTCATGTGTGACGAAGTGTCCGAATGCGCGCGCTCTTCCGCAATCAACAGAACAGGAAGAAAATGAGATGACAGCGCGGAGCATTGCTGGTCGTAAATTTGTATACCTAGATAATTCGATAAGCATTCCACTTCAGGCTTGGTGTGTGTATGCTGCAGATTCTTATCACTTTCGATGTGGACAATATGCTCAAAAAGACACATCCAGAATGGTACGAAAGCGAGGAATTATTGTGGTTGCAGTCTGATCGGTTTTGATTCGCGACGAACCTGACCCTGCGAATCCGAAGCGCTCATGACGACGACGACCAGATCGGAAGATGTTTGTGTTCGCTGAGACGCGTGCTGGAGGCGGTGCCGCCTCGCCGTCGCTGCTAGAGCTACAGCAGAGCGCGCGGAAGGAACAGCTGCCGTTCGAGGAGCTCGTCGTGGTCGCGGGGCTGCATGCGAGCCCGCACTCTCCTTCTCCTGGCGCGGAGGCGTCGTTGCGGCAGTTGACGTGTCTGAGCGCGCGCGTGAAGCCCTGGGACCGCCGCATGCTGCTCGTGCTGCCGATCCCTGTTGGCGTCAGCGGCGATGCCACGCCTGTGCAGGTGCTGAGCCGGTTTATTTGGTGGGTATCATTGGAAGAGTGTGCTGGCGGCTCACATCATTGTTGCTTCTGTTTGTATTGCGACTGCCTGGCAGATCTTGGATGTGGGCGAAGTCGCCGTCACGTTTGCGCAGGATCTGCGCGACTGCTTCCCGACGCTCGTGAGGCGCAATCCCATGTCGTACGCACCCGACTCGGACGACGAGAGCGGCGATGACGATGACGAAGATCAAGACATGGACGAATATGCCGCAGTGACAGACAGGAAGAGACTCGAGAAGGAGAAGCGCGAGCTGCACGCTCACGAGCAGCAGCAGCAGCAGCAGCAGGAGAAGGACGAGCTGCGCAGAGAAGCGGGCGAGTTCATGGACAAGACGCGCGTGAAGATGCTGCAGTCACTCGACGAGCTCTTCCACGCGTTCCAGATCCAGGATCCAGTGCAGGCGCGCGCAGCATTGCAGCGAGAGGAGGCTTCAGCTGTGGAGCAGCAGCAGCAACGATCTGGCAATTGCCAGTGGCTCTGTATGGACCTCCCAGCGTTGGCGCCGTCGCCAAGATCGCCCAGTACTGGCACCTCTGCCGCTGTTACACCACACAACTTTGGTCTGATGGTTTCGCACGCAGCCAGCGCATCATCACGAGGCGACCGCTGCGTCCTGACGATCCCACTGCCACGACCGCCTCGAGGCTATTTCGCTCAAGATGCGAATGCTGCTGATGCAGATGCCAACGCTGATGTCTTCCAGGACGCGAGCGTGCTCTCGTTCGGCGCCAAGCGCGAGGCGACGAGCCACGGCGGCGGCAAGACACCCGACGAGACAGTCAAGAACATCCGCATGCGCCACGCGTCGGGGACATTCTGCACGCTCGTGGACCCTGTGACGACGTGGAGCGCTGTCGCTGCCAAGTACAGCGCGTTTCTGCCGCAGGTGCGCGAGATGCAGGGCGAGCTGCGGCTTCGACGCATCATGGGAGCAGCGACGAACGAGTCTGTGACGCTGCTGCTCGAGTGAGAGAGTGAGAGAGAGAGAGAGAGAGAGAGAGAGAGAGAGAGAGAGAGTGAGCCTGCTGTTCCCGAGACTCGCTTGATTAGTGCCTGTTGCGGCACAAAATGCATCCAAAGCCTACTTAGTATACACAACATACAACACAGCGAAACGGTACTCCCTACTGGACGACTGCTGCCGTCGTCGTCGCCACTGGGCCGAGACACATCCAGTAGTCGTTCTCCTTGAGCACGCTGCCGATGCTGTTGCTCGTCTCGCGGTGGCGCTGCGAGCCGTGCGGATTCTTCTCGGCGCGCCAGAACCACTGCGACGGCGGCGCGAGCGCGTCGAGCACATCCTCATCGTCCATGGCTTCGTTCTCGTTGTAGGACGTGACGAGCAGCGGCGTCTGCACGGTGTGCAGCAGCAGCCGCAGGCTCGGGAGCCACTCGTCGTAGCCCCAGATGCCCGCGTTGAAGCACACGGCGAGGTCTGGCGCTCGGTACATTGCCTTGTCGAGGAAGTAGTCGTCGAAGCTGCCGACGAAGTAGCTCAGCTCGATCTGACAGGTTCCTGCTGACGACGACGACGACGACGTCGACGATGGCGCTTCCCACGACTGCGAGAACGACGACTGATGCAGGAGGCGCGCGATGTTTGGCCCCACGAGCACGAGCTGCAGCGTCTGCACGCGGCCCTGCTCCGCCAGCGACCGGAAGAACGAGTCAAAGATCGCGCACGTCTCCTGGCCGGTGTTGCCCTCGCGGTGGTCGGCGCCGACGAGGTGGATGGTCAGCGTGCTGGACGCGAGCGGGTCAGGCGTGTTCGCCGCAGCGTTGCTGCTGCTGCTGTCGGCATGGCTGGGCAACGCGCTCGGGTGCTGCTCCTGCAGGCGCTTGATGCACTCCATGAGCGTGCTCGCGCGGGTCTCGCGATGCGACTGCGCTTCCTCCATTGGCGACGAGAGTGAGGTGTGTTGAATGTGTTGGTTGATTGGCGATTGGGTGTCAACGTTTTGTTGTTCCTCAGCCAAAACCGAAACAATACCGATACAGTACCGGGCCCTTGCGTCTCTGATGACTGTCCAGCTCAAAACCTGCATATTATCATCGCCATGAGCTGAATGCAAAAAAGCATTCCGCCGATGGAGGGGTGACGCCGCCGCGTCACTAGCGTTTCACCTCTGTAATAATCCTCTATACGACATGGGATGGGATTTTGCTACAAACTGCAAGTCAAAATCGTGCATCCGGCGAAACCTCTCACAGCGCTCGAGAGGGTCGACAGACGGATACTTTAATCTTGCAGTTTGTATGACGAGTCCGTCCCGTGTCGAAAAGGAGATGGACGCATTGTCAACCCTCCATCGGCGGAAAACAACCTGTAACCCCCCTTTCCCACTTTGTGTCGCTGTTTGTCGTTGTTCTCTGCAACCCCACACACACCACTCAACTGCTGTTCTCGATCGGATCTCAAGATAGCAATGGCGAGCCAACGGCAAGAGCAAGAGCAGCGCCAGCTCCCCTTCATTCCGCAATCCGCCAGCTCCAGCACACAAGCACCCGCCCAAGCCACCAAGCCACACACTCGAAGATGACGCTGCTCGAGAAGCTACTCGGCAACACGCTGGTGTCGCGCCGCGGCGAAGTGGCGACCGAGCAGGCGCTCGAGCGCAAGGACGTCGTCGGGCTCTACTTCACCGCGAGCACGTGCCACCCGTGCCAGGCGTTCACGCCGATCCTCGCGACCGTGCACCGCAACATGGCGCTCGCGGCGTACCGCCACTTGAGCATGAAGGAGCGCATGGACGTCGTGCTCGTATCCATGGACCGCGACGAGTTCGCGTTCCGGGACTACTTGCTGCAGACGCCGTTCCTCGCGGTGCCCTTCCGCCGGCGCGAGGTCGCGCAGGATCTGTGGAAGCGCTACGACGTCAAAAAGATCCCGACGCTCATCTTCGTGAACGAGAACGGCGAGGAGATCGAGCGCGACGGCCGCCGCTTCATCGAGAGCCACTACATGGACCTCAACAAGATCTGGCAGCAGCTCGGCAGCGCGTCGTCTTCGCAGAACCCAGCGCACGACGGCGGTGTGGCGATGCCTTGAACAAGAGAGAGTGAGAGAGAAAAGCAAACGATGGCTTTTTGTGCGAAGGAGACAAGAAGCCGGCGGATGCTGTTGATGCAAGTGCGTGTGATACTAGTATTGATTTATTACGAATGAAGAAGCAGATCGAGAAACAAGCGCCTCGTGCTCTTCGGTTGCGTCTCTCTATTCGATTGAGTGTGTGCGGGCAGCCCATCTCGGTTTGCGACCAGTCAAAGTGTCCGTCATTCGCCATTTGTCCAGCAGCGGGGAAGAAGCATCCGCAATATCGACGCTTCAAAGACAGCAACTCGAATGGCAGCGCTCACAGCAGGGACACGAGAAGTATGCCGTGCGCACACATGACACACGCAGTGGCCAGCACAAAAGCACACTCACGCACTCTCTTGTCTGCTTCAGGTGCTGCACGATCTCATCCACGAGCGCGGGCTGACCGACTGGCGCGTCGTCGTCCCGAGCACTGGAAGCAGCAGTGCAGACGCAGTCATCTACGGACGCGCGCACGCCGACAGGTTCGACGAGTCCCGCGCACTGCGCAAACGCAAACCGTTCCCCCGCAGCAGCAGCGACGCAGCGCCGCCACCAGCCGATGACAATGGAGACGCTGAGCCGAGCGCGACGTGGTGCTGCTTCCTGGTTCTGGCGACGAACGCTTCCTCCAGTACAGGGCAGCTGAGCATCCAGAGGTGCGCTCGCTGCTGTTGATGTGCACGCGGCACAGCTGCGTCTCTTCACCGTGTGCCTCACGCTGGGAGTCTGTTTCCATTCGTGCACAGGCTGGTTGAGATGGAGGAAGCAGCGACAGCGAGCGCGCCGGAGGGACTACCGCGCTGCGAGCGCACGTTTCTCTGCCTCACGGACGCGGCGAACGTCAGGTGCGGCACACATACAGGCACGCGCAGACACGCACTTGAAAGAAAGCTCACTGGTGTGTTCTTCATGCACGCGCAGCTACTACCATCTCGGCTGCGAGCATGCTCCACCGCGAATCATCGACAGCGCAGAAAGCGGCAGGGAATAGTGCCCCCTACTCTTCTTGGATTCGGCAACCGATTAAACTAGGTTCGAATCTGCTCATGCGTCAACGCATCAGATTCTAAGTGAGAAAATCACCTCTCAAAGTCAGCAAAAGAATCGTTCGACTTCGACTTGTGCACAGATTCTAAGCTTGTGGTACTCGGTACCGAGTAGAAACGCGCTTGAAGTTTCCCAGCCAGCTGGTTGCTCAATCCGATTGGGCAATCGCGAATCCACCACAACGCAAGTTGCTCCACCCACCACACGACCGCAGGATAGAGCACCGCGCACAAGCCCACGCGCCACTCGCTCGCTCCACGTCCACGAGCAAGCACCGTGCGTACGCTCCTCCCCACACGCTCACTCGCATAGCTGCACACTCGACCGCACCCGGCAGCATGGCGTCGTCATCCTTCGCCGCACTGCGCCAGAGAGCGCTCATCGCGCGCCGGAGCTCAGCGTTCTCCTCCTCGTCGTCCGCTACGCGCTCCGTGACGACCATCACCTCGCCGCCGCCGCGTGTATCCTCGTCGTCGAGCGACCAAGGCGAGCGCAAGCTGCCGCTCGAGGGCATCCGCGTGATCGAGTGCGGGCACCTGATCGCCGGACCGTTCGCCGGCACGATCCTGAGCTACTTTGGCGCGGACGTGATCAAGATCGAGCCGCCGACGGGCGACCAGGTGCGCGACTACCGCGAGCTCGACGCGACCAAGACGTCGCTCTGGTGGTACTCGCTCGGTCGCAACAAGCGCTCGGTATCCGTGGACATCAAGAGCGAGCAGGGCCGCGCGCTCATCCGCGAGCTCGTGAGCTCGAGCGACGTGCTCATCGAGAACTTCAAGCCCGGCCGCATGGAGAAGTGGGGGCTCGGCCCGGACACCTTTGAGAGCGTGAATCCGGGTCTGGTGTACGCGCGCGTCTCGGGCTTTGGCCAGGACGGCCCGTACTCATCCAGGTACATTCCCACACGCGCTCTGTTTGCCTTATTGCTGCTATCATTGACTGTTCCTATTGCGCTAATGCACCCCGCTACTGCGACTGCTGTGGCTCGTTCGTAGACCCGGATTTGCGTCTGTGTGCGAGGCTATGGGCGGCTTCCGCTACGTGAACGGCTTCCCAGACCGCCCGCCCGTGCGCCAGAACTTGAGCCTGGGCGACACGATCGCGGGCATCCACACGGCGCTCGGCATCGTGATCGCGCTCCTGGGTCGCGAGCGATCCCCCAGCACTGCTGCGAAGCCAGCGAAGGGCCAAGTGGTCGACATTGCGATCTACGAAACCATGTTCAACCTCATGGAGGCGGTCGTGCCCGAGTACGACTACGCTGGCGTCGTGCGCGAGTGCTCCGGCTCCACGATCACGGGCATCGTGCCGTCGAACACGTACACGAGCCTCGACAAGAAGAACATCGTGATCGCCGCGAACACGGACACGCTCTTCGTGAAGCTCATGGTCGCGATCGGCGAGCACGACATGGCGAGCGACACCAAGTACCGCACGAACGCGGACCGCGTCAAGTTCCAGCAGGAGATCGACGACGCCGTAGCCAAGTGGACCGCGACGCAACCGCTCGAGACTGTCGTGGCGGTGATGGAGGCGCATCACGTGCCCGTTGGACTCGTGTACTCGGTCGAGGACATGCTGAAGGACGAACACTACCTGTACCGCAAGATGTTTGAAGAAGTGGAGCTGAGTGGCGAAGGCTCGGACTCGCCAGCGCGCACGCTCAAGATCCCAGCGATCGTGCCAAAGCTCACGGCGACGCCGGGACGGACGCTCTGGGCGGGACGCAAGCTCGGCCAGGACACGCGCCAAGTGCTCCGAGACGTGCTCAAGCGCTCCGAGAGTGACATCGAGGCGCTCTTGCGCGACAAGATCGTCTTTGAGCCAAAGAACTAAACCGCCGAGAGGTGATCAACCCAAGTGGCGATGACGATAGAGGTTTGTGTGTTGTTTCTATCCATCCTGACGTTTGGAGCGAAGGCGATCCCTGCTGAGCGAGCTCTTTTGACCCCCGCACGACTGCAGCGTCACCCAGCGAGCTGGCCAGCTCCAGTTCCAGCAGTGCAAGCAGCGTGCACACAGCGAGAGGAGAGCAGAGTGGAGCTTCAGAAATGAGAACTGAAGGCGAGCGGCTCTCGTCCACAGGATTTGCTTTCGCTGCAGGTGGACGATGCGCGCGATCTTCTTGACATGCGTTTGCTGCCGTGGACTAATGGGAATCAGACCCCGCTCATGCTGCCGATGCCAGAAGCTGCAGGGTTCTCAGATCGATCCGCTGCACCTGCACCAAGATCCGCGGAGAGCGCTGAGCTGCCCCACGCAACCGCAGCTTTCTCAGAACCGAGCACAGGATCCAGCCCCGTCTCGGCGCCGCAGGCATTCATTCCCAGCTCGCACACACGCTCACTCGGCCGCAATCAGAAAGCTGAAAGCCGCAGACGAATGGAGATGCGGTCGCAGCGCTCGGCAGATGAGTGTATGAGCCCTCACCTTTCGTTCGCAGTTCGTTTACACTGCTGGAGCGAGCTGCTCGTTTCTGCTCCGAGCTCGCTCGGGAGAGAGATCTCGACGCAGAGAACTCCCGGTCGAGCCGGAGCTCTCGAGCGTCACCGGACAGAGGCAGCGACGACCGACTCGTGGACGCTTGCGCAATCGATGCAAGGTCTCCTGGTTCTTTTTTCCATTCCTTCGTGGTCTGATACATGGAGGCGCAACGCTAACGACGCGAGTCAGATCACCCGCAAAACCGAAGCGCTGCAGTCGGTAGACGCACGCGGCGCAGGCGCTTGACACTCGAGCTCGCTGCCTGCCTGTCCTTTCAGCCTTCGACGAAAGCCGCACGGGCGGCGGCGACGGTGGACCAGTCGATTCCAAACTCTTCGCTGCGGATGGCTCAGACAAGCCAGCCAGCAGTCCGTGCGCTGCTGGCTGGCTGGTTCCCAGAAGCGCTGGCAATCGCGATCTTTCTGTCGTCGCTGCAGCCAGCATCGTGATGTGAGGAGAGCGAAGCCGACACCAGCGCAGTCGTCGATAAAAGAACCGCCGCCCATGTGCACGCGACGGACCTGAGTCCGAGCAGAATAAATCCAGCACTGCGAGCGTTCTCAGCTTTGTGGCTCGCTGGTGGTGGTGTTGGAGGTGGTGGTGGCGTGGACGGATCAGGCGATCCATTCATCAGCACAGCAGTGGAGACGAATGTCGGACGAGAGTATATGCTGCGCGACCCGATTTGAGCGTCTTGAAGAAGCGTATTCTTCTTTGAAAGATGGTCGCTCGTTTATGCTGCATGCGGATCCCTTCAAATATGCGAAACGACAAGGCGGATCCATTTCAGCGTTTCTCTACTTATCGCAAACTAAAGAAGTGGCGCCTTGGATGCCGACTGTTTTGTCCGATCTGTCTTGAAGCAAAGAGGATGCGCCGTCACGGTCCGCTGACATGTTGGATGCGCTCCTCCCTCCGTTGCCATTTCGCTCGTGAGCGCATTTGCGAGAAACGCTGAAGCAGGGCGAGAGCGTTACCCACCAGCGAGCCCTCTGAGCCCACCACGCGATGACAGCGCGAGGCTCCAGCGGCAGGGTGTCGGGTTTTCGGACGGCGCGCGTTGGTGGTTAACGCCGGCCGCCTCGAGTTTGGAGCAGACAGTCTTGCTCGGTGCGCATGAGCCAACACAAAAGCCATCACATCGTATCAAGCTTTGCTTGCTTCGTTGCTCGCGTGCCACAAGTTTGCGGCGGGGACTTGCTGCAGACAGGTTGCCAAACCATTTGTGTCCTGCGAAAGCCGCGTAAACCGTGGCACTGCTCGCCGAGAAGCAGCAGCGGAAGCGTGCGCGCAAGTGGTTTGCGAAGAGCCAACGGTGGACGCGCTCGTCTCCAAGCGAAAGCACAAAATAAAAAGAATGGCATCTCTGCAGCGCCAGCAAACTTGGCTGCGAGGGGATCACCACGGCGCTCGAGAAGCCCGCCCAAAACGCCACAGCCTTCGCTCCATACGCCCACCATGGCGGTGCTCCCGCAGCTTCCGTCTGTCCAGAAATTGACAGCTAGTCGGCTGTAATGCCCGCTGCCTGCTGCGGATCCGCTTGTTGGTAATTCTTGTGGTGGCTCGCGCGGATCTTCCGCAAGTGATACTTTCGTGACGGGCCTCGCTTCAGCGGATCGACTTCTGAGCTGCACAGCTTTCCCGCGCTGACTGTGGTGGCTCGCCTCGCTGGGAAGCTTCTGCTCCGCCACGCGTTTGTGATATGCTGTTCTCGAGTGCTTGGCTGGGGGCGTGTCCTCTCCTGACGCTCGTGGAGACCAACGCGCCATGGTGTCACACACGCTTGCGCTTCCGCTGGTGGCTGTAAAGCCCGGCAGGTCCGCTGCGATACCGAACGGCTTTCGAATGAATCATAACTCATGAGCGGCGGCCCCCTGTACAGTACTCGATCGAAAAAAGCGGCGTGGGACCGACGGTAAGCGCGCTTGCGCACATGTTTGCAACGGGGGACCGACCGCCACGAGGACGCTCGCTGGCCGCGAAATAATCGGGAAGGCGCGCAGGACGCGGCGGAGATTGGCGACTGCGGCTCCGACATCCAGTCGCCCACAAAGCACATAGGCGATCGAGCGAGTCAAGGAAACCCGCGACGCCGAGCAAGCCAAAGCGAGTCAAGTCAAGGAAACCCGGCGACAAGCAAGCCAAGCGAGTCGAGTCAGCAAGCAAGCAAACAAGTGACGGTCTCGCTCGCTTCAAATAACAGCGCGCACAAAACGGCCCGCGGAGCCCACTCCCGAAAAGCTTGGCAATCCACTTTCCGCGGCTGTCCTGAAAAGAGAGCGAAAAGAAAACGAAGTGGGAAGTGCGCTCGCTCGGGGATCGCAACAAATCAATCGGGCTCGAGGGAGGGCAGCAACGAAAAGCTTGAACGGCCCGGATCTCGCCACAAACTCGCGCGCGTGGGCACGCTGAGTGCGATCTTCTTTTGGTGGCGGCGGCGCTTTCGCACACAGCACAGCAAGCAAACAAGCAAACAAGCAAAGCAAGCACATCAAGCACATCAAGCAAACAAGCAAAGCAAAGCAAACAAGCACACAACTCGACTAAACGCCCCACTCGCTCGAGAGACTGAAGCAGTGGCGGATGGACGGACTGGCCACTTTTGCCGCAAAATCAAGCAAGAAAGCCAGCGAGCCAGTCCATACAAACTCCAAGAGAAAACCGCCCACAAAGCGTTTCGAGGCGAGTTTGGTGGTGCTACAGTCGAGAGAGAGAGAGAGAGAGAGAGGGAGAGAGTTCAGCGCGCACATTGTCAAAACCAAAACCAAAACGCGATGTTCAAACATGCTGGTCATCGAGAGCAGCAGAAGCACGCAACTGCGGAGACCATGGCTGCTCCATGCCGCCAGGTGGCGCCGCACAGCAGCAGCAACCTGCACACAGCAACCAGCACACAGCACCCTGCCATCCTCTGCCGATGTCCGCAAACAAATCCCTCAAAAGAAAGGGGCACAGTCTCGAGCGTCACGCTCTTTCTCGAAAAGAGAACCCCCTCTCGCTCGCGCGCACAGACGAGCCGCGCAAGCGGTCGACCGCGCCGCGCAGAGAACGGCCGCGCTCGGGGTCCAGCGACGGGGACCGCGATGTGTCCTGTGCGTGTGCGCGCAAATGCGCAAGGGCGGCCGACCGCAAATCTGGACAAGCTCTTGCGCACAAGTTCTTGCGCAGCGCAAGTCTCAGTCTCGATTTCGCGCGCTCCTGTCACAGTCACACACGGACACACCCTCGCACACTCACATTACCACACGCAGAGCCAAGCACGATGAACAGCATGCAGATGGGCATGCAGATCTCGCGCGCCGACGCGCGGCAGTTCGCCGGCAAGGCCACGGGCGACACGCGCGTGGCGACCGAGGCGCTGCCGCTGCCCAAGCGCTTCTTCCCGAAAGTGCGGCTCTCGTCCGCCATGCTGCGCGAGTACCAGCACACGGCCAAGCTCCTGCTGGACGACGCGCTCGAGCAGCTCCGCCGCGAGCGCATCTACGGCGGCGTGGACGAGTCCTGGCGCGACATCGGCGCGAGCCACGGCTTCAAGCGCTTCACCAAGATGGACGGCGACGTGGCGCACCACCGCGTGCAGGGCGTCGTGCGCGCGACGCTCAGTGGACTCATGCAGGTGCTCTACGCCGAGAACTCGACGCGCTTGGCCGAGCGCCGCAAGGCGTTCTACAGCGACTTTGTGGACGCGCAGACGCTCGCGATCCTCAAGGAGCGCACGCCAGAGAACCGCAACGAGCACATGGCGATCCGCTGGCTCGCGTGCGAGCTCAGCAACTCGAGCGACGCAAACCGGCGCGACATGTGCGTGCTCGAGTACACGGGCACGACACTCGATCGCGAGAACCTGCCGATCGGCTTCAAGATCAGCCACTCGATCCAGCTGGCGGAGTGCAAGTCGCTCAAGCAGACCCACGGCTTGCTGCGCCGCATCGGGACGGACGTGCTGCTCGTGCGGCCGTCATCGGACAACGGCCACTCGGAGATCATCATGAGTGGCTCGTCGGACGCCGCGAGTGAGATCGCGTCGTGGCTGCTCACGACGTACCTGGGCAACATCGCCGCGGGGCTCGGTAAGCTGCCGGTCGTGGTGCAGGCGCGCTGCCTGTCCAACATGCCGATGCTCGACAAGAAGTACTGGGTGCCGGCGAGCGATCGCAAGACGTGCAACGTGTGCGTCTCCAAGTTCGGCTACCTCTCCAAGAAGCACAACTGCCGCTCGTGCGGCGAAGTGACGTGCAAGTCGTGCATCGTCACGCGGTCCGTGGGCGAGGAGTCCAAGTTCTGCAAGAAGTGCATCATCGTGGCCACGAACCAGGAGGACCAGCTCTTCCACGCGAACCACAGCGACACGTCCGGCTCGATCGTCTCGCGCTCCTCGGTCACGTCTGTGAGCTCGGCCACGAGCTCATCCTCGTACATGTCGAGCCACAATCACCACCAGGCGCCGATCTCGCTTAAGCCGACGACGTCGTCGGCGGCAGCCAAGGCCGCCAAGTTCCACGTCGACATGAAGCTGCTGGACGACCTGCGCGGCGATAACAGTCTCACCGCGAGCGAGGACAGCTACGGCAGCACCTCGAGCACGCTGTACATGGACAACCAGAGCATCGACTACCGCCCCGTGTCGTCGCTCGACGAGGACAACGTGATGTTCATCGACACGCGCGACATGCGCCGCGACTTTGAGCTCGCGGCGCAGCCAATGCCACAGCAGAGCGCGCCGCACAGCAGCCGTGGCGTGCCGGCGAGCTACTCGCAGCAGCAGTACGGCGGCAGCCACTACAGCCAGCAGCAGCAGCAGCAGCAGCCGGTGTACGCGAGCGCGTCGCCGATCGCGCCGGTGCACAAGCACAACGCCGTGAGCTACACGAACAGCAACCTGCTGAACTACAAGTCCAGTCGCGGCGCTGCGCCGGCGCCGCCGATGGGCATGGCGAGCCACACCAGCAGCCACCGCGCCGCCGCCGTGCCGCCGTCGCCGATGCACATGGCGCAGCCTGCCACGAGCTTCCAGCACGTGGAGGACTCGATCGCGCACCAGCGCCACCTGCTCGAGAAGATGATGAACCAGGCGCGCTACAAGCAGACGGCGGCGTACCAGTAACGCGGCGTGCGCGCGCGCCTGCGAGCGAGCGAGAGTCGTCGGCCGAGCAGACTTGTGTCCTTCGCTCTTCGTCGGGAGAGAGCGGCCGCGTCATGTGCGTCCAGCCGAGCCAGTCAGCCAACCCATATAGTTTTGTTAGTTTATTTTGTAGACGTGGGAGTCGCGTAGTGAGTGACGTTTGCATCATATTTATGAGAAGAGAGAGAGAGAATGAGAAGAAGACGCCAGACAGTAATTGCCCAACATGGGAGTCACGCGCTGCGTGTGCGTGCCAATCCGCCGTGAGCGTCTTCCTTTTGCATCCATGCGCCGGCAGCCATTCGGCCCCTTTGGCGGCTCGGTTCAATGAACGCGCTGACGGCGGCGGTCGACTGCGCTGCACCCAGCCACTCGGCGCAGAGGAACGCGCGGCTGTCGTCCTGCTGTCGTGACCGCTGGACGAGGTGATGCGTCGTCTGCGCTGTTCGCGCATTCCCGTGATGATCTGCGTGTCAACAGGTAGAGTGATGGTCTGAATGATGGAAAACGCCTCTGCTAACTGGTTTCATGGTTAGAAGTGCATTCAGGTGTTGTAATGAGGTGCATTTCACACTTATTTGCATAGCATTCACTCTACCCTGCTTTTCGTATGATTGAGAAGTAGATGTACGCCTGAATGGAGGCAAAATGGCGCTGGAGGTCGCACGAAGCTCGCACGATCATCGCATGTTGCGTGAATGTAGCGCGCAGCCACCTCGCGTCTCAGAACGCATCAGAACGAGAAGATGGTGCATCACAGCGAGGAGGACGAACGGGCGAGCGACTATGGCCACCTCGCGCTCTTTGCGCGCTCGTGCGCTCCGCTCGCGCGCCGCGGAGCCCACCACCATAGCGCATCGCAAAGCTGCGGTGACTCTGAAACTCGCCAGCTTCCCCAGCAGCGCTCAATCGACCGAGCATGACGTACTGCGGCGCGATCGGCAGCGTAAACGTGCTCGAGTTCATGAGCACCGAGCTCTTCGACGAGTCCCAGGAGAACCCGTTCCTGCTCAAGACGCCGCCGTCTCCGCTGCGCGACGGCTCGTCAGCGTCACCGTCCAAGTCGTGCTCGTCGCCGCAGCAGCGGCTCTCGCTCGCAAAAAGCGCATTTGAGCTGCCGCTGCACGACCCGCAGCAGGATGCGAGCAGCTACCACCGCGTAGACGCGTCCGCTCCGCCCTCATCGCCTACGAAGATGTATCAGCAGCAACAGCAGCAGCCACAGCAGCACGCGTACTACCAGTCGGCACCAACGTCGCCAGTGCAGCAAGCGCCGAGCCCCAGCGGCCGCGCGTCCGTGACGTTCAACCTGCCAAAGTCGATCCTGAAGCGCCAGTCGAGCTACGACTCGGACTCGTCGACGCTGCCACCCAGCGAGGTCGAGACTGACGCGATGGAGCTGGACGTGAACGAGACGGAGCTACACAAGCTGCTGTACTCGCTGGCGCGCTTCAGCGTCGCGAGCGAGACGTCTGTGGTGTCCGACAGCAGAGTGAGTCTCAGTCCGCAGCGCCAGCACTCAATCAGCCAGCCAGTGTCGCCTAGCGCCGCAGGCTTGAGCGCTACCTCGCTCTGGTTCGACGAAGGCAGCGCAGCGCAGCCTCGGTCTCCGTACTACCCGAGCCCCATGAGCTCTCCATCGAGAGCCGTGTCGCACCAGGGACAGCGTCCAGGGCCGCAGCAGAGAAACCCCAGCACGAAGAAGAAAGCGCGCTCGAAATCCGCCGACCGAGGTGGCTACGAGACCGACCCGGACACCCAGGACGAGTACGAGTCCGAAGACGACGGCCGCGGTCGCGGTCGCGCAGCGCGATCCCGCGGCTCCGTGAGCTTCGAAACTGTGAAGAACCTGCTGCGCGGCGGCGGCAGCGGCAGCCGCGCGTCCCGCATCGTCAAGCGCGCGATCCCAGAGCTGCGCCGCAAGAGCATGGGCACGGTGTCGTCACGGCTCAAGCGCCGACAGAAGTTCGAGCGGCCCACGATCCTCACGGACGCCTACCACCGAGTGTACGAACCATTCAGTCTCTTCCCATCTCTCTCTCTCTCTCTCACTCTTGTCTAACATGCACGGTGAATATCGATGTGAGCAGGAGCACGATGAAGCTCGGCACAAAGCCCATGCCCGTCAAGGTGAAGTACATGGCGTTCCCAGAGCTGACAGACGCCGACCGCGCCACGCTCGCCGAGCTCGATGCCGACTCGGGGATACCGTCTCCGCGCGGCCAGCTGCGTCACAACTCGCTCGTGCTGCTCGAGACGCTCGACAAGATTGGCACGCGCGCCGCGTGTCCCGTGCATCTGATCGAGGAGGAAGCGCCGGACTACTCAAACGTGCCAGCGCGCGTGGACTCGCACAACCACATGGTGCGTCCCAAGCAAGGGCTGCGCCGGCCCTCGGCGTGGCTCATGGGCAACGCTGCCGCCATGGCGAGCTTCCAGGCGCCGCCGCAGTGCTACGACTCGGACTAGTTTTATTTCGTTTTCATCGCGGTATATATCGGCCGCACACGAGAGAGAGTGTGTGTCCACAATGAGAGGACGATATCGTCTCACTGAAGTGGACGCTTAAATTAAATGAATGAGCAGGGAGGATCGAATGGACATACTGGTGATTGACCGAGTTGTTATAGATACAGGTAAGGAAATGAAAGAAAAAAAGGGGAGGAAAGTGCCAAAACACACACGCACACACCACGCACGGACGTACCTCCCTCGCCTCGCTGGCAGGACTGGCTGACTGGCCGAACTTCCAGCCACCTCTCTAGCTTCGTTCGCTAGAGATCGAGTCGCTCGCCGTCTTGCATCCGATTGAGGCGTCCGCGGTAGCTGTTGCCGTACTTGCCCTCGCTGTGCGCCATGCACATGCCGTTGCGCTGTGCCCACTTCGTGCACCCGCTTGGGTGGCCGCAGCGCCTCCCGCCGCCGTGCGAGCGGCAGAACCCGTCGCCCTGCGAGCTCTTCGTGCAGCCGTCGATGCGGCAGCGCACGCCGCCGCCGTGGGCTTTGCACATGCCGCGCGATTGCGCTGCTTTCACGCAACCGTCGACCGTGCAGCGCTTGCCACCGCCGTGTGTGATGCAGAGGCTGCCGCTCTGGCTCGCACGCGTACAGCCGTCAACGCTGCAGCGGCGGCCGCCGCCGTGCGCCTTGCACAGTCCGCGCGAGCGCGACAGGTTCGTGCAGCCATCGGATGTGCACATCTTTCTCCGCTTGCCCTTGGAGCTGCCGCTCGTGCTCGTCTTGTCGTCGTCGTCGTCCTCGTCGTACTCGTACTCATCCTGGTCGATGCTGTTGTCTCGCATGCGCACGTCGCGCTTCATCTCGCTCTCGAGGATCTCGCTCGGCCCCGGAAACTTCTTCTTCTGCTGCTTCGGCGTCTGCTGCAACTGCTGCTGCTGCTGCTGCTGTTGGTACTGCGCTAGTGGCGGCGCTGTCGCCTGGTACGCCTGGCGCGCCGCAGCGTCGTGCGAGATGAGGTCGCGACAGAGCGACGCGATGTCCTCCACGAGCGGACGGCGCGACACGCCAAGCACGTACTCGTGGCTCTTCGGGTTCTGGTTCTGGTCGTGCACGTCCGGCGGCGGCGTCGGCAGCAGCGCGTTGTGGATGTGCTTGAGGTCGTCCGCGCGCTCCACGGGCGTCGGCGTGTCCTTGTTGAAATCGTACGGCGACGGCAGCAGCGTCACGTCGGGCGTCGGGGTGCGCAGTTGGCTCATCCACTCCTCCATCACGGACGAGAACGGCGTCGACTTGCCGGACGACGTGGACGAAGCGCGGTCCACGCCGAGCCCAGCGATCCCCGGGGACGGCAGCGCGCGAGGAGCTGCCGCTGCCGCTGCGGCAAGCGGACGCAGCTCAACGGGACTGCGACCGAGATTGCCGCCGGCTGGTAAGTCCGTGGTCAGCGGCGTGAGCATCCCGGGGGACGGCAGTGACGCGAGCGATGGGCTTGGCGAGTCGCGCGTGTACCCCGCCGGCCGCGGACGCATCTCGTAGTCCAGCGGCGAGTTCTGGCGGATCGACGGGATGCTCGGCGGACGCGCGTTCCCAGACGACGGTGTCAGGCGCTCGTACTGCACGACGTTTGGGGAGTGGCGGTTCGGGTACGCGCCAGTGGACGATGACGACGACGAAGGTGTGAGGCGCTCATACTGAACACTCGACGCCGACGCCGCCACTGCTCCGAGGCTGCCGGGGACAGGCGGACGCTGGTTCACGGACGGTGTGAGGCGCTCGTACTGCACGGACGGGTAGAAGCCGCCAGCGGACGCCGGGCGCGGCGCGCTATCGTTGCTGCGCGCGTGCTGGCTCTGGGGGTGGTGGCGGAACGCGGGCGAAGCCTGCGTCGTCGGCATGTACGCGGCGTTCGAGTGATGCTGCTGGTGGTGCTGGGACGCATAGCTGGACGGCGTGGCACTGCTAGCCGCCGCGCTCTCGTCCTCTTTCTTCTTGTGGCGGCGGATGGACAGCAGCTCAAAGGGCCGCCCGAGCTTGTCGCTCAGCGGCATGTTCCCTCCTCTTCTTCGCGACCTTCTTCGTGCTGCTGCTCGTCTCTCTCGCTCGGCTCTTGGCGTTTTGCGTTTGTGCTTGCTTTGGGGACGTGTCCGTGCGAGAGTGGCGAGCGGGTTTTAAAGAGCGGGTTTTAGATTCTGGTCGGACAAAGGGGAGAACGCGTGCCAAACGAGGTCAGCGGATGGACACAGAGTCCGAGATGACAATACTGGCGAGCGCCAAATCAACAAGGACACGAAACCATGGCACTGGTTTGGTGAGCATGCGCTCGACCGTCGTCGGCTTTTGGCTGAGAGGCTCGTGGTGATACTGCCAGAGCGTGGATCGCGAACTGCGCTCGAGATCAGCCTTTGACAGTGCGACAGACGACGTTCATTTCAAACGTTGGACACTTCCTCCAACTCCCTCTCACTCACTCGATCCGAGAGACACAAAACAGCAAATTGAACTGTGCGTAGGAGCGGGATCCGAGACACGCGCAAAGCGCGCTGCGACATGTTTTAATACCTGCCGCTGATTAACGTGAGGCGGGAAGTGAGGACTCCCCGTTTTACTCGCCATACGAGCATCAAGTGAGTGTAATAACCCACTTGGGTTATCCGCTGGGGGTGGGGCTTCGTCCGACGCTCAACGGCTCGTTTATGTCTTCATCTACAGTCCTTCATCGCAATACTGGACTCCTGTCGAACTGCATTCTTTTTGACTGCAGACTTCTGTCTAGACAAGTTTAGAGGTCCGAAACAAAATATGTCTCGAGGTAGATCGAAGCGGGTATTCGCCACGCTGCCGTGAGTGGACATCTGCGACTGTCAGTTCAACAAGGCCCTGCTTTCATCGTTTAGGCTGTATGGCATGCTTTACTTGCCGGTGCTAGCAGCTCATAAACTGTCTCCTTGTGTGAACGATCAGAAAATACCACTCCCCGAGAAGTTGCATATTCTCTCGAATTGAGACTGGATTTTTGCAAAAGTGCTTTTTTGCGACATTCCGCTCGCCAGAAGGAAACGGTTAAATATCTTGGTGTTTGTAGGGAGAAATTTTATCCAATGAAGACGGTGCAAGACAGTCTCGGGAGCCGCTTCTGTGAGCTGATTGGCCAACAGTACGGGGTAGGGCTTATGAGCCCTACCCTGGGTCGATTCTCGGCGTGCGATTCTCGGAAATGTCGGCTAGGGTTCGCGGCACACACTATTAACTTGATTTTTGTATGTACAGTGGATTTGAGATCTGAGTTTTCAAAATTCACTGTTTCATACAAACTTCAAGTGAGAAGTGTAAATCGGTCGGATGTCTCCAGTCTCAAAGACCCTCACCAGAGGTCGGCGGGAGTTCGTCGGCGGCTCGAGACCGCCCTCATGCAAACTCTCTCGCTTTCCGCACAGCTCCCTCCAAGCCGGCATGGTCCTGCATTTACACCGCTACCTCCTGCCCAGTCATACTAATCTACACATGCATACCCGAGGAGGTTGAGCTAGCGAGTTGCGGAGCTCGGTGTCGTCTGCAGCGATGGAGGGCGTGGCGGAGGTGGATACGGAGGCGGTTGTCGACCAGGTGCCACTGGGCTCGAGGCTCGGGTGGCTCTTCCTGCTGATGCTTGTGGAGGTTCCGGTTCTGCCAGAGGAGCGAGAAGACGATGCTACGGATGATGTTCCACGCCAAGAGGACGCCGCGACTGTGTTGCTGCCATCGATACTTGAGTGAGAGGTCGAGTCCGAAGAGGGTTTGGTTCCATGTGACTGGTTGGTCGAGCACGGGTTGCCATTGTTGAAGCACGGTCGCCAGAGTCTGGAGCTGTGTCGGCACTGCCAGAAGAGGTGGTGATAGCTTTCGATGTCATTGCAGTCGTGCACGCAGTACCGGAGAGCTTGGTCGCCTTGTTGGTGTTGATCGTTGAGAGTCGGTCGTTCCTCGTTGCCAGCATCGGGTGCTGAGGCGGAGAAAACTCGATGCTGCTCGGGTTAATGCACAGTGTTCGTTCCGGGAGGCTCGACGGATCGTGCTTGCTGCGAGTCGCTCTGCTTCCAGCTCGCTGGATCTCAGCACTTCGCTATCTGCTTTTCGTGGCTGAAAGTGAGCTCGAGTGCGTTATCATCGGCGAGAAGAAATGTAGCCATCGAATGCGCACTCTCCTGTAGCACGTGAACTCGTAATCAGGACATCATGGGTACACACCGAGTCTGCCATCGCGCCGCACTGACCGTCTTCGTGTGTCATTGAGGGCGTCCGTGCAAGCGGCAGCATCTTGCGCTGGCGAGGTGCAGCGTCAGGAGAAGAGATAAAGCACATCGACCCACACAACGTCCAAACCGTTTTCAATTACATTTAGGAACATCCACGCAAGCAAATTAATGGCGACTTTGAGCTGCGCATTTTATCACGCCGAGTCGTCGCCGCCGCCCAGCAGCCGCAGGTGCGTGGAGCAGAAGCCGTTGCGGCGACACGGCCGCGCGCAGTTGAGGATCCCGCAGCGCTTGCCGCCGCCGTGATGCGCGCAGAGCCCGCCGCCTCGGTCGTTGCGCCGACAGCCGCTCACTTCGCAGAAGCGCGAGCCGCCGTGGAGCGCGCAGTAGTCGCCGCGCTGCGTGCCTTTGTCGCAGCCCTCGGTCGCACAGCGCTTGCCGCCGCCGTGAGAGCGACAGAATCCGCCGCCCTGTGAGCTCTTATTGCAGCCATCGATCTGGCACCGCGGGCCGCCGCCGTGCGCCTTGCAGAGCGCGTTCGTCTGCGCCGCCTTGTTGCACCCCGCGACGCTGCAGCGCTTGCCGCCGCCGTGCTTGATGCACATGTTGCCGCCCTGGCTGCTCTTCTCGCACCCGTCGACTGCGCAGCGCCGCCCGCCACCGTGCGCGATGCAGAGCCCGAGCGAGCGCGCGCGCTTGCCGCAGTTGGGCTGCGTGCACAACCGCCGGATGCGCTTGGGCTTCTTCCTCACCCCTGCAGCTGCCGATGCTGAGCTGGCAGTGGAACCCGTGGCGCCGGCGCCAGACTGCTCTTGCTTGAAGCTCGAGTCTCGCGGCGAGTTGGACGAGATCGATGACGAGTCCGAGAACGACTCGGACAGGTCCGGCGACCTTCGCATGTACTCGTTCAAGCTCATGGGAGCGTTCGACGCTGATGCCAGCGCGCCGTCGCCGTCCGACATTTGGTTCGACGACAACTGGCTCAGGTGGCTGTCGCTGTTGATCTGCGAGAGCGAGGAGACGAGCAGCTCCAGCGACTTCTCATCGAGCGGCTCGAGACTTGCCGAGTCCATCACGGGCTGGAATATCGCTTCGCCAGTGCTGCTGATACCGTTGCTGTCGCTGCTGGCTTCAAACTGGCTGGACAGTGGCGCAAAGCCATTTGCGAGGCTGCTCGTCAGTCCTATCCGATCTCGCGAGTTCTGGAACAACTTCCCGTAGACATCCTGGCTTGGTGGCGGCTGCGCTGCGGGATCAAAGCCCAAGCCTCGCACGACAGCATTGCGATCTCTGGAGCTCGGGCTGTTGTTCGCAAACGCCGCCTTGTCTGTCCCGACCGGGAAGTCCATTGGCGCGAAGAACACCTGCTCGCCGCTCTGCACATCTGGGAATCCATTTGGAGCTCCGAGTCCAGTGAGCGCGAGTCCGGAGTTCTGGTCGTAGTCCCACCGCGCCGACGTACTCTCGGCGCTGCTCGTGCGTGATGGCCACGAGAGCATCCCGACCATGTCCACGTCCTGCTCTAGTTGCTGCTGCTGCTGCTGCTGCTGCTGCTGCTGCTGCTGCTGCTGGAGTCGGGGCGAGTCGAGGTACGCCACGCCAGCCGCTGCGAATGCGTGCGCCTGCGCGCTTATGCCAGCGTTCCTCTGCTGCTGCAGCAGCGCTTGAACCTGATACTCGTGCTCGAGCTCGAGCTGCCGCTGCTGCAGCAAGTACGCCTGCGAGACGTAGAGCCCCGCGTTCTGCAGCTGGTGCGTAATCGACTCCATCTGCAGGCACTGCCGCTGCCGCTGCCGCTGCTGCTGTTGGTTGTTGTTGCTGCTGCTGCTGCTGCTGCCGCTGCTGCTGCCGCTGCTGCTGGTAGCTGTCGTTGTCGTTGTCGTATCTGGACGAGTCTGCATTGCGCTGCCGCGCCGGTCGTGCTGATCCGCGACCACCATCTTCCTGGTCATCCGTGTGTGGCTTCGTCTGGCGCTTGTAGTATCAACTCTCTCTCTCTCTCTCTTTCTCCCTCTCTCTCTTGGGCTTGAGGCTCGGCCGTCGATTGTCTCTATGGGGCGGACCTCGCCAATAGCAAAGCAGCAGGCACTACTATCCAATGAAGCCACCACCCCTTTAACGCGCTTCGTTGCGCTCCGTCTCGCTGCCTTGCGTCTGCGTGTGTATCTCAGCTGCAGAAGAGCGCGCCGTCGCTCTTTCGTCGTCGGCGTCCCAGGCGTAATCGGATCGCCTCGAATCAACCGCGACAACGGAGCTCGTCGGGCTCGGCTCTCTCTGGACTGCTGTTGGATGCTCGAGCGGCGCGTTTCTTTGTGCGCGACGACCACCCGCGGACGAGAACGACCTGCGGGTCGGTCTGTTAATTCTACACTGAGCCGACGAAAGCAGGCTGCGGGGCTCTTTTGTCTGATGGTTTGCTGGCCACAACCGCAAAGCTCCCCACGTTGAAGGAGACTCAGAGTTTGTATGCGGCGACCCTTGGTTGGATGGCGACTGACTGGGAAGAGCGTTGATGCTGACGAAAGCGGCTCGCAAAGATAAGCGAAAAGGATATTATTTGCTCGATTTGTCCAGAAGCGTGAAAAAAGATCGCGAGGGCGGCGGCGTTGCTGTTGCAGCGTGAAGGCGCGAGTGGCATCGATCGGATGGTGCTTGGCTGCGTCTGCCTGACCTGGATCCGCGAGCTGGTCACTCGGACACGCAATAGTGCGCGTTTATGTCGCCGTATCCCCAAACGATCATGTTGGACAGCTCCTTTTTTTGAATTTTCAGCCAATCACGAAACAAGATCGTCATATGTCGTCTTCACTTGAGTGAACTTTGGAGCAGTTTTGATAAGAAACCGTTGCCATTCGACGAGCCCACGCCTTTATTTTATGGTTTCGGGGCGTCGGTCGCGATCGTGCCGCTCGGCGCTGACGATTAAAGTATGTGCGTTCGGGTCTCCGCCCATGGTCGGACGGAAAAGAAGGAAGGAAGGAAGAGAAGGACAGCTTCCGGCACGACTTGACAGTTATGCGCAATTCGAAGAACAAGAAACCGCGCGCTTCAGACACTCATGGTTTGTATGCCGTCATCGGGTTTCCTGCCTCCATATATATCTGTTGCGTTTGGATTCGGATTGTGTATCGCTTATTTGTTTGTTCGGACTCGAGTTGGATATCGCTTATTTGTTTTGTTCGGACTCGAGTTGTGTATCACTTATTTGGATTAGTTTGGATTTAAAATTGTGCAAATATATACTTTTGTGTGCGACGCGGAGGAAACTTCAGCTTGGAGATACTGTACGGGCTTGACAGCGAGTTAGTCGAATGGCTTCACGTTGCCGCGTTGCTCTCTGTCTGCGACGATGAACGCCCACCGCTCGAGAAGCGTCGACAGATTTTATAAACTTCAACGTCTGCCGCGCGGCCATGTGGCTGCGCTGTTACTGTCGAACGGTACGACACTTTGTCATCGCGCGCGCGGCTTTGCTGCGCTTTTAACGGCGGCGCGTGGCTTTATGGCGCGCGAGGTGGATTTTCTGCGCGAGTGGATTCGAGCCTCGCGCTTCAGTTCGACAAGCGACGCGAAGACGACATCCTGCTGCAAGCGGTGCGATCGGAGTGGCGAGGCGAGTGGCCACAAGCGAAAGGTATACAGCTCTCGGATGTTGGTGTCCTCCGCATTCTGGCGTACTGTGGATTACTGCTGTGCGTGCATGTGTTCGAGAGCCGAAGACGAGCGTGCTGTCCAGTGTCGAATCTCGCCTGACGCCGTTGTCCAAGCTCCACTTTGCGCGGCTCGCAGCGATTGCCTCTTTTGCAGATGAAACACCGCGCACAAAAATCCAAGAGTCCAGGAGAGAGGCAAGCCTGCACGACGCGAGCGAGAGGATTCCCAAGGAGAAAGCTGGATAAACTGAGCGAGGCAAGTGCCAAAGCTGTGTGGCATCCTCCAGTTGTGCGTCGTGTCTGTCTTTTCAGCTGTGTTTGCATCTGTTGGTCGCTGGATGCTGTGGTTTGTGTTCGTGGCGCTTATTTTCCTCCAACAAATCCTGCGCTGCCAGCTACAGCGAGAAGGCGATGAGCGAACGCAACGCTGCTATCCTGAACAGAGGTCGAGACGAGGCAGATCGTTACGGCGACGGTTCACGTTTGCCATGGCCACACCAGTATGCTGCGAGTTTGCCGAGCGAATGAACGGACGGCATCCTTGCAGCGGCGAAGAAGAGCTGTCGGAGAGAGCATGAATATCACGGCCAGAGAACACAACTCCAAGCAAACGCACAAGAGCGCACGCGCCACGATCGCGTTGATTGACTTTCGAGGCCAGGACTGCGTGCGCGAGCGAAACGAGCTGGATCGGAACCGCGCGCTGGCGTTTGAGTTGGTCTTGGGCGGCAGGAGGACGCTCTCCTCATGTGTGAACATGAAAAACGAAGGAGGACAGTCCCGGCTGTGTTCCAGGTCCAACCTACCTGTAAAATGCACAACGCACTTTACGCAGTGCTCGATCACGCTCCAGCGCCAGCAGGTGACAGCCTTCTCGACAAATACTGATCGCTCTGCGTGGCAATTCGGAATGCGAACAATTGTTCTTCCAGCAGTGTGCTGTCGGCGCTCTGGGACAGCGACGACATGCTGCATGGCAGCGAACACCTCCTGGGAATCCCAGCATGGAGCGACTCCGTCCACAAGCAATGGCACGCATTGATCTTCAGTGTGCCCTGGCTGGTGTGGTGCGCGGCGCCACTTCCTTTGGCAGTCCTGCTTACCGTGATTGCTGGCGTTGCATTCGTGGTGCGTTGTTTCGAGCCAGCAGAGTGTAATACTTGTTCGTCTTCTCGGCCAAGATGCGAGAGAAGATCCGCGACCCAAACGCTGTATCTGGGAGAGCTGATACACTCCCGCTTTTGCCTCTGTAAGATTTGAGGACGCGCTCGGCGTCGCGCGGTGATTATGTACACTCGTGCGCGTCGGAGGTGGTCGGCGACCTGCTCGACGTTGGTCAGGGCTCGGACGACCACGACCAACTCTCCGTTTCGTCGTCAGCAGCATTCGTCGTCCAGCGTGAACTTTCGGAGGATGCGTTCGAGAAGCTTCGACTCACCATCTTGGCGCACGGACACGCGCTGTTGAGCTTCCCAGAGACGCAGAGACGCGCTCGCTCGACTTTGTCATCGTTCGGCGACGTTCAGCGCCAAAGACGCGCTCGCAGCGGCGGCTTTACCGCGAAACTTGTCTCGCTGTATGCACTTTTAAGCACGGCACGAGCTGTTCTTTGGTGCTGCGCTGCAGAAATCGAGACGCTGGCAACTGCGCTCCGGTGGATTTTGCCCACGACGGATGCTGAGCATGCGCGAATGTCCAACCTCGGAGTGCTCCCCGACACGTCCATTTATAGTCCGACTCGCGCGCTGTTGTGTTCTTTCTTGTATGACTGGATGTGCAGGCGCGTGGCATCCCAGCGGTTCACGCTCCAAGCCGGACAATCGACACACGACACTGTGCCTGCTGAACGAGCCGAAATGGAGTGTGGAGAGCGAGACAGCTTGTGGAGTGGGTGACTGGTGGCCAGGAGTGCGCGCCATTTCCAATCAAAGTCCCAGTGAAGAGAACTCAGCCGACTCGACGCGACAGCGAGACGACTTTCGGTGCTGGAGAGCGAAACGGGACAAGCAAAGCCACCAACTGCAACGATACAGAACCAACACATCCGCCCGACCTGCCAACTGCTCAGTCGAGTTCCACCAGGTTGGCTCGAAACCCGGCGAAGTGTGCGACGCAAGAGTGGATGGATGTCCAGAAAATCGGCTCGGCAGGCTCTGGAGCAGCAGATGCGCAGCTCACAGAGCAAACAGTGCTTCGGGACCCTCCAACGCACCCGTGAAGCGCTCGGTGTGGCTGCCGGAGTGGGTATCAGCTGACAGTGACCAGTTCATACCCGCAGACAGCGCGAGCACAATAGGATCTGTGAGGTTTGTGCATTCTAGCTGAGCAAGCTCACATCTGCCGTGGCGTCGATCGAAGGGGGAGGGGGAGGGGGAGGGGGACAAAGTGCCTAACTTGTTTATAAGTTGGGCCGAACTTCTCTTCTGCCAGAAGGAACTGTCCAGCGTCATACTAATCTACGCATGCAGTCATGGCTCTTACATACCCTAGAACGGAGACTGAGCGAGTATGGATACGATACGAATGAGCGAGTTGCGAAGCTCGGTGTCGTCTGCAGCGATGGTGCGATGGAGAGCGTGGCGGAGGTGGATACGGAGGCGGTTGTCGAC
>JAADWH010000216.1:0-34088 GCA_023335995.1 Globisporangium nagaii
ACTCAGCCTGGGGAACACGAACGTGTCGTCGCTGCCGAAGTGGGCGAAGAGCGAGGCGTTCCTGCGCCGCGTGCAGGTGCAGGCGGCCATCACGCCGCTGTGCGCGCAGTTGGGGGCTGCTGTCGACGCTGAAAGCAAAGCTTTAGCCGCTTGGATCTGCTGGTAGCAGCGGCTCGAATGGCAAATAGATCACCTCTACATCGCCATCTCTCTTTGTTTGGCGATCGATTTCTTGGCGTGGAGTCGGATTGAGCCTTGCGTTTCAATCGAACAGCAACGCGCATCCGTGATTAATCGCAGCGCTTTCCCGCCTGACTTGACTACACTTGTGCAGTTCCGCCGCGCAGGCGAGCTGAGAGAGCTGGTTCCGTGCGTGCACTTTGCCGCGCTGTGTCGACGTGAAGGCTGTTGCTCACAAGGCTGCAGTCTCCAGGTGTAGACGTGACGCGGGTGCGAGTGGAGGCGAGTTCACGCAAAGCGGCGCGACGCTGTCGTATTCAATCGTGCGCTGCTTGCTTGTGTGTTGCGGCACTGTGCGTGTGCGTGCGTGTTGGCGAGTGAGCTGTTCCCGCTTATTAGCAAGCGCGGCGCTTTGTTGATTCGACATGTGACGTGCGGCAAAACATGTCGCCCGATTGTGAGGTCGTCACGCGTCACACAGTCCGCCCTTTTCTGCATACATTCGGCAAGACGAATGTCCAATTGTGCCCGCCCTTTCAACCGTCCCATCCACAAGCAAGCCGCCGAGATTCTGATCTGCGCGCCTCCCGCGATTTCCTAATGCTTCACGACCGCAAAATGCGCTGCTGGACAGTCGTCGCCGCGATTCGTGCTGGGTGAGCAGGCGCGTGTCACTCGCTCGCTCGCTCGTCTTCGGATCGTCCGGTGCGTGCGGCGCGGAAAGCTGCTGCTGCTGCTGCTCATTCCCCAATTCGCTTCGTCCGAATCGCCAGCCTCCCCTTCACCTGCCTATCGCCAGCGTATCCGCTCCAGCCAGCCAGCATGGTTCTCGCTCGCAGCGTCCTTCTGTTCACAACCGCCGTCGCCGCGCTCACCGCCAGCAGCGTCTCGGCCGGCTCTCTGCGCTCGCTCGCAACCAAGTCGTCGTTCCAGTGGGTGGCCGACCCGCACGCGGCGGACCCGTGCAAAGAGGACGGCTGCGTGAACCACGTCAAGTACGGCTACAACGTTGTGCCGATCAACATCTCGAGCGACACGACGATCGTGATGCAGGAAGCCGCGCGACCCGCGGGGCTCGCCGCCGTGATCAACCTGGAGACGTACACGCAGCCGGGCTGCGGCATCAGCGGCTGCAAGACCACGAAGGTGCTCGGGATCTTCTCCAAGGAGGAGTGCTTCAACGTGCAGGTGAGCAAAGTGGCGGACCAGCCGGACGGCAAGACCGCGCGCATCGACTTTGGCGGCATCTACTACGAGAACCTGCCGGCAGGCGAGCTGTACGTCAAGTACGAGCGCAAGAACTACCTCACGAACGCCAACACGTGCACGTACGAGGTGCGCAGCGGCTACAAGCGCTGGTTCTAGACGTCTGCGTGTATATTATTATGAGCGGCGAGCGCGCGTGTCGACAGCTAGACACGTGGCGTTGCCGCGTTGTGCCTCTAGCGCTGTGAATCTCATATTGAACCGAGTTGAGCTCGCAAGTCGCGTTGTGCGTGTCTGCTCGTTTTTGTCCATCCGAACAAGAAAGAGTGCGGGTTCGGAGGTTGAAGCAGAGTGATGGTTTTCTCTCGCGTTTCTCTCGTTCATGTCTCCACTCCGACTGGATCCGACTCGATGCGAAGACTCGGACACTTTGCTGAGAGGAAGCAGGAAAAGATCGACTCGCCAGATCGCGCCGCTTCCGCGTTTCAGTCGTCAATTTGCATCCGAGCGCGCACAAGACAGACGACGACAAGAGACGACGGCAGAAGGCATGAGCGCCAAGAGGCAGGAGAGCATCTTGACGTCGCTCTCGCGCCAGCAGCGCAAGACCGCGGCGGCGCGGCTGCAGCCCAAGCGGCTCGCTGAGGGCGGTGAAGAACATGAACGCGATGACAGTGGTGCGAGCCACCACGCGACGACGACGGTTGCGAAGAAGAAACAGCGGACGAGCGTCGCTGCGAGAGAGATCGTGCGCCACGGAGACGCAGAAGGAGAAAGCGAGGAAGGAGCGGAAGAGGATGCCGGTACAGTGACTGACGTCGAGCTGTTCTCCTCGCAGGACGAGGTTGAGCGGCGAGACACTGATGTTCTTGTGTTCGAAGCGGCTGCTGCGACCACTCTTTCAGCGGACTTCGAGGATCGAGGCGTCGGTGAGCACATGAGCGATGACGCCTCGGAAGAGGAGAGCGAGCGCAGCGTGAAGGAAGTCTGGCACGGCATATCAGCGGTGGAGATTAAACGCAGCCAGCACGTGGTGACACCGGAGAAACCGCATGCACGTGTGGAGGCTTCTGGCGCAGTCCGGAGCGTTTGCACGCCGAGAACCGCCATGATTCCTTTGCATGAAAAGAAAAAGGTATGCGCGTGCGTGCTGTGTCTTTTGGATCGCTCAGTCGGAAAGGCTGATGCTTGCTTCGATGTTTGTCTTCCTTGGCATCTACAGATCAAAGACAACGTCCATGGACTTATCGAGTTCGAACCACTCTGCATGCGGATCATCGACACGCTGCAGGTTCGATGCTTGGGCGAGCATGCTGTTCGTTATTTCGTGAGATTGAGACCTGATTGGTGACATGCGTGTTGCGCGCAGTTCCAGCGCCTGCGCAACCTGCACCAGCTTGGCGCCGCCAACTTCGTGTACATTGGAGCAACGCACTCAAGGTTCGAGCACTGCCTCGGCGTCGCTTTCCTCGCGGAAAAGATGGTGGAGAACATCCGTTTCCACCAGCCGTGGCTTGGCATTTCGAGCACCGACATTCTCTGCATCAAGATCGCTGGGCTGTGCCACGATCTGGGTCACGGACCGTTCAGCCATGTCTTCGACGGCATATTCATCAAGGCACTGAAACGGCAGAAGCTCGTCAGCGACTCGTTCAAGTGGACCCACGAGCAAGGCTCGCTAGACATGCTGGACCACCTGCTGTCGTCGAACCGCATCGACATCGAGGAATATGGGCTGCGTCGACAAGATCTCACGTTCATCAAGGAGCTGATCTACGGCGGCTCTCTCCCCGGCAGCAACGGAGCTTTCCAAGGTCGCCCGGCGCCGAACCAACAGTTCCTGTACGACTTCGTTAACAACGCTCACAGCGGACTGGACGTGGACAAGCTCGACTATTTTATGCGAGACGCCGCTCACACCGGTGCAAAGTCGTCGTGTGATACGGATTTGCTGATCCGGAATGCGAGAGTGCTGATGGATCGCAGCGACGGGAAGTTGTCGGTGTGTTTCCCGGAGAAGCTCGCTGGCCAAGTCATGCAAGCGTTCCACACGCGGTTCGAGCTCCACCAGTCGGTGTACCAGCACAAGACAGTGCGCGCTATCGAGTACATGGTTTGCGATGTTTTCCTCGCCGCCAACGCGCACATGAAGATCAAGAACACGAGGATATCCGACATCGTGTCGAACATGGAAGCGTACCAGCACCTGGACGATCGAGTGCTCGCGAGAGTTCAAGCCAGCGACGGACCAGAACTTGCTGAAGCAAGGAGGATCCTGGATCGGGTCTTCACGAAGCCGTACTACCAGTACGTGGGCAAGACGCTGGTCACAGAGCACTCCCGACACAAGACAGAGGAGATGCTGACGAACGAGATCCTGTCCTGCTCGAGCAAACGATCTCTGCTTCGAGAGAAGAGAAACGTGATCGTGGAGTTCATGCGCGTCCATCACGGAAAGGGCGAGCACGATCCGCTGCGCTATGTCCGCTTCTACTCGAAGGACGCGAACGCTGGGGACGTTTGCTATCAGATTCCAGCTGAAGCCTACGAGATGCACAGCCCGAAGTTTTTTCAGGAGCATTCGATCCGCGTGTTCGTGAAAGAGCCCCGCCTGGTAAGCGTGTGGCGCTGTGAACGAATCGCATAGCTTGTTGTGTGCTGCATAGTCTGACCGGCTGCTGACTTTTGCGTTCGTGTTTGTGTTGGCAGCTCTCTGCGGTGCGTGAAGCGTTTGAATCGTGGAGCAGCAAGTTCAACCAGTCAATTGTGGTTCCGATGGCAGTGTCGTGGATTGGATGATCGCAGAGGTATGCAGCTCACACTGAGACTCGGCGATAAGAAAAGCACAACCGAGGATTGGTTACGAAAGTCGACATTCGCCAGGGTTTACTCTTTGTGAATGGATGTGCGATAGCAAATGAACTGCCACGATTCCATCCCAGGAACGAGAATACCAGAAACAACAACCGCTTCCTAGGTTTTACGCCTTGGCGATCGCAGCTGCCGCGAGAGCAGCAGCAACCTTTCCTTCCAGCAGCGACAAGTCATCCGGCTGAGGAAGCGCGATCTACAGACAAATACAAACAAATGAGAGAGCTGCAGAGCACAAAAACACACAGATAAGATCCTGAAAACGGGGCAACGCACCTCGGACGGGACTTCGTATACGTGCGACTTGCCATCCGCATCGCCAATGATGAGGCTCTTGCCATCGGCTGTCCATCGGATCTTGTTCAGCGCCTTGTCGCCGATCTTCGCTTCCACGACCGGCACCTCAATGTCTCGCAGGATGTTCCATAGGCTCACGGATCCGCTTCCGTCCGCCACTGCAAACAGCGCTGGGTGCAGAGACGACCACCGGACGTCGCAAATGTATTCGCTCGACGGCTCGAACGAGAACACGGGCTCGTGCGGGTGCTCCGTGCTCCACAGCTTCACCATCGAGTCCAACGACGACGTGAGCAGGAGCCCGTCGCGGTGACCTGGCAGCAGCGGGTTGAAGTGCATAGCGGTGACCGGACCAAAGTGCGAGCCTTCTTTCGAGACAGCGGTCACGATGACTTCGCGCACGACGCCTCCTGACGCGGCTGCGCCAGAGAATCCCCCGCTCTTAGGCTGCTTGTCTGCCGCGTCGATGCTGCTGCTTGCCTCGCTCGCGCCAGCACCACTCACGCCGGTCTTGTTCTTCTGCTGATCCAACTTCGTCGCGTAGATCTTGCCGGCTTCCGTGCCGATGTAGAGCTCCTTGTTCTCCTTGCGGTGAATCGCGAACGAGGTCACGGATGCCTCCATCTTCTTGTCCGTCGAGATGTTCACAGACGTGTAGTTCGAGACGATCGAGAGCGCGATGCGCAGATCTAGCATGTCCAGTGGCTGCTGCATTTGGTCGACGTCCCACACGCACACGCGTCCGTCCGTGCTCGCTGAGATCAAGCTGCAAGCAAGATATCAAGCAGGAGGGGAGAACAGTGAGCAAAACAGCGCTGCAAGACACGCAACAACGCCAGTACAAGTCACAGATACGTACTGGTACGAGCTCTTGGAGCCGACGACCGACATCGAGTAGATCGGGTGCGTGTGGCTGCACGACGAGAGCGACGTCTTCTGCACAGGTGCAGCCTTCGCACGCGTGTCCCAGATCACTATCTGCCCCGAGTACGTGCCGCCGAAGATCAGGTGGCGGTCGAACGGGTTGAAGCACGCGCTCGTGACCTGCGAGTGGCACGTGAACTTGTACTCTGGCCGCGTGGGCAGCGCCGTCGACCACAGCAGCACGACGCCCTCGGTGATCGCCGACGTGTCCGTGAGCGCCGCCGCCGCCGAGTTGCCCATCGTGTCCCACTCCTTGGTCGTCGAGATGTCCTTGTCGTCCTCCTCGAGGAAGTCGCGCGCAGTGTACGACACGAGCATGAGCTCCGGGTAGAACGGCGAGAGATCCATGTCTGTCACCGCCCGGTGCTTGGTCCACTTCTCGTCCGCGAACGTGAACTGCTGCTTGAGCGATTCGGTCGCGTCCTCCATGAGCAGGTCGTTCTCGACCGTCGCGCCGTAGTCGACCATGATGTCGAACTTGGTCGTGCTCGTCAGCGCGCGCTCGATGATGCGCGAAGCCTTCGTGAGGAATGCCTCCATGCCGTCGGACTGCAGGATCTGCTTCTTTTCGTCCTCGCTCAGTGCCGGCGCGAAGTCTGTCACCGTCCCCATGTCCGTGTCGATCATCAGGTTGCGGCGAGGCGACACCGGGAGCGCAGCGTCCGAGCTGCCGCGTGCTTTCTTGAGCGGCGAGCTGGACGAGTCCACGTCCATGTCGGTTGCCACATCCTGCACAATAAACACATACACCCACACTAGTTAGGATACTCGCGCAGTGTGAGCCATATAGCAAATAGTGTCGCACCGCATCGCGGACGTAGATCTCGTGCTCCAGCGTGATATCCGTCTCCGTGTGCTTCGTGTACGTCTCCACAAGCGTCGGCTGAATGTGCGTTTCCGCCACATTCGTCACCTGCCAGACGCCATACGCATCAGCCATCCGCGCGTCCTGATACAACAGTCAGCAATAGATCAAATCGTCTTCATCGTTACCGTCGACAGCGCTGAGAGCTTCTCGGCAAGCGAGAGCGCCGGCGGTACGCTCTGCTGCGCGTCCCCCGCCGCGCTGCCGCCTTCTTCTCCGCCTCCGCCCGAGCTCTTGAGGATGTTCTGGATGAAGTCGTCGAACTTGTTCTCCTGCTCGTCGATCGATCGTGCCACGGACTCGGTCGCGGCACCGCCAGCGCCGCTCTCTTCCGTCCTGTGGACACATCGCAAGCGCTGAATTAGCACCAGAGAGAGAGAGAGAGAGAGGCAGGGGGGGGGATGCAGATGTGTGAGCTCTACCGGATCGAGGCCTTGCGCTTGCGGATCTCCTCGAGCTTCTTGCGCTTCGCCTCGAGCTCGGCCGCGTGCTTCGCGCGCACAGACTCCATCGTCGTCGTGCTTGCGTTCGTTTGGCTTGATGTTCTTGCTTTGCTTGTTTTGGCTCACACGCACTTGGCAAAGTACAGTCAAGAGAGGGTTGCAGCTCTCTTTAGCACGACTGCGTGCTGTCAAAACCCGCATTTTCTGGTTCTCAGCGCAGTGAAATGACCTTATTATGGCGGGTGGAAAGTGTGGTACGGGATATAAAGGGCAGAAATGTCGACTGCTTGCACTCTTGCACCCTCTCAAAATCGATAAAGATACTTTATCTAGATGAAGAGGAAAAAGTCCGGATTTCGATCCTCGAGTCGCCAATCTGCGTCGCGATGGCTGCTGGCGGCGACGCGATGGCGTCTGTGGCGCTGCTGCTCTCGTGCGCTGCCGTGTCGCTCGTGACGTCCATGGTCGTGCACCTCTACTTCCAGGCAGCATCAGCGCATCACGGCCAGAGCACCAGCTACGACACCAGGAGCTGCGAGTCACCGGCCACAGACCAGGATGACGACAAATATGGAGCTCCTGCCGCCAGCAATGCAAACGACGCCGTGAGCTCTGCTGCGTCAGTCGCACTACTGCATGAACAAAAAAGCTCTCCACAGACACTGCCACAGCCCATCAGCACCCGTTGCTCGCCCATTGCCCTCCAGAGTCTGCCAGCCGACGAAGTTCCCGAGCAGCTCCGACTCGACGCGTTCATCGCGCCGGAGCACCAGAGCAAGTTCGAGCACGCGGCGCTGTTCGACGACTGCTCGAACGTCTTCGCAGTGCTAGACGCGATTCGCCCGTACGCGCTCCGGTTCTTCGACGAGAGCGTCTGGATGCAGGCGTCGGTGGACAACGCGCACATCACGATCCTCAAGACGTCGGCCAGGCGCGACAAGGATGGCCGCTGCCTTGTGGACTCGGACGACAACGGCGAGTCCAGCGACGACGACGACGACGCGGCGGTGCGTCGCTCATCGTCCTACAGACGCAACCGCTCGCGCTGGCGGCTGCCTGAGTGTGTCGATCCAGAGGACAACACGGAGATCCTGCTGTACCCTGGCGTGGACCCGCTCACCTTCGCTCCCGACAAGATCATCAACCTGGTGTCGTACAATGCCTCTGCGTCTAGACCTACATCTCCAGTGACAACGCCGCGGCTCGTGTCGCCCAGCGGCCGCCGCTTCTCGTACGGCTGGTCGTCCATGTCTGACGCGGAAACAGATGACGCAGTGCGATCCCAGAAGAAGAGACGCATCGTGGTTCTCCCAGGCTCGCTCGTCCTCGGCGGCGTCTTCGACGTCTCGCATGGCTCGGTGTACATCGGGAAGAACGTGCGCATCGAGCCGGACGTGGTGATCAAAGGCCCCGCGATCATCGGCGACGGCAGCACGCTGCGCAGCGGGACGTACATCCGCGGAGACGTGATCGTCGGCCACGGTGTGGTGCTCCGCGGCGAGCTCAAGAACGCGCTGATCTTGGATCACGCCGAGCTCTGCCACCCTGGCTACTGCGGCGACAGTATCTGCGGCTTCAGGAGCCACTTTGGCAACCAGGTTACGACCGCGAACCTCAACCTGTTCTCAGCATCGTCTGGCAGCAACCTGACGATCGACGTGGACGGCCAGCGATACGACACCGGCCGCAAGAAGATCGGCGTGATCCTCGGTGACCACAGTCAGCTCGGGTGTTCCGTGGTCACGGATCCGTGCACGCTCCTGCTGCCGAACACGGTCGCGTACCCGCTCTCGCGCCTGCGCAAGGACATCTACGGACCGAACCAGATCATCAAGAACAAGCCCGTGCTGGAGATCGCTCCATTGCGACTGGCAGACAGCTAAACATCAATGACAGCTCGATTCGAGAAGACATGTCCACCCAGCCGCAGTTCCCGTGGCTTTGTTTCTCTATTTCACTGGGACTTCTCAGTGAGAAGGCGCTCGAGAGCGCTCTGGAGCGTCTGCACTTGCTGCGAGAGACTCGCAATCTGCTGCGCCTGCTGCTCCATCGCGCGCTTCAGAGCCTCGACATCGCCGGAAGTTGTGGGGATGCTGCGAGACTTTGGTTTCCTCGTGGCAGGACTGGATTTCCTCACTCGCCATCCTCTCCAGAGACTCTGTGGACAGCAGGAGCAGCACGGTTCAGCCTCAGGGTTAGTCGTCGTCATACACCATCAGCACCGCCACTTACAACAGCACACTGATTAGGTGAGCCCTTGCCTGGAAGCGAATCATCGCCTTGGTTACCCTGTAGTCCAAGTACCGTCGAAGTCGCGTGGTGTTGTCCCAGAGCTCCGCCATCGCGTGCTCCTGCACCACACACACCTGCTGGAGTTGTCTGACGTCCGCGCCGAAACGGGCAACAGCGTTGACGAGGACTCGAGAGCTCATCTGACGGCGCTGGTGAACCGAGCGAGCGTTGATTTTGCGCCGCAGCGCTGGTGAGATGCCGAAAGTCGCGCTCCGATGCTCGACGAAGCTCCTCCAGGCACACTGGATGCGAATCGCAGCACTCAGCAGCGCTTTCCACGGCTTCAGTCGCAATCGCGTGAGGAATCCGCGAGTGAATCGCTGCAGATTTTGCGCGTGAAGGTGCCGCACCATGTGCGTGCTGCTGGTGCCACCTGAGCTGCGAATCGCTTGGAGCTGCAGCGTGTGCGACGAGCAGCGGCGGAACGAGTACTTTGTGCGCCATTTGCGCCTCGTGGCGTCGATTCTCATGGCGATCGCGCGCCGCAGTTGCATGCAGCGAAACCACTTCTGCAGTCGCCGCACTGCTCCTTCGCGTGTCACCTGCTCGCGTTTGATCCAGACCTACGCATGCATCGCGCGGTGGCATATCGGTGCGAAAAGAGTGTCAGCACGACTCAGATCCGATGTCTAGAGCGAGGGAACCATTTTCCTTACCTTCATGTACTTGCGCATCATCGACACCTGCTCGCTGAGGATCTTGACTTGAGAGGCGAGGTGCTGATCACTTGTCACTGCACTCTCTCCGACTCCATTGCTGCCACTGACTCCATCGCGAAGACTGTCAACATCAGCTTGAGTCTTCCTTGTCGGAACAGAGACTTTGGATCGGCCCTGCTTCTGAGTGAGTCCAGCCTGCACTGGAGCTGTTGGTGGCGATGGAGAAGGAGGAGGCGGCGGTGGCAGCAACTGAAGCTTTGTCGCGTCGTCTGCTGTGGTTCGAGCACTTCGTGACGGCGCTACTGGTAGACCTGGAGGCTGGTGCGCGACTGCATGGAGATGCTTGCTGGCGTCGATCGGAGGAGACGCATGAACTGGTGGCTGCGTCTCAGTCACTGGTGCAGCTTTGGTGGTGGTGGTGGCAGCCTCGTCTTGCTGACTCCGCGAGAGTTCGCGCTGCAGCCGCTCTTTCTCCTTCTCCTGCGCTACTCTCCGCTCCTCCACAATGCGTTTCCACATCTCCATCTTGCTTTCTTTCGACAGCGCAATCGGCGACACACTGCTGCTGCTGCTGCTGCTGCTGGTGATGGTAGCAGAGGTGCTAAACGACTGTGTCAATGATGCAGACAGTGGCGTGATTGGTGCAGACGGAGGCAGCACGAGCTCCTCGACCTTGAACCGACTCGCTTGCATTGTGGACGCCACGACCGCTTGGCGACTCATCGGAGTGGACGACTCGCTCTGTATCGCAGCAGACCCAGTCTGAAGGAACTTGAGGAGCGCGTCCTCGTCCCGCTGCTGGATCGCCGACTGGACACTCGCAACTGTGGCGTGCGGCACGATAAAGTCACTCGACTCGACTGCTCCTGGCGTGTGTGTGAGCGAAGGGAAGAGGTTGGCGAGCAAGTAGCCGAGCTTCCCGCCGTTCTTCGCGAGCTGGCTCACCACGACGTTGCCCTCGATGCTGAGGCTCTGCAGCTTCGTCAGGTGCGAGCCCAGCGCTGCGATGCCGCACATCTAAGACACACGTAGTAGAGAATGCACGCGCACAGGCGCTAAGATAGACGCAGTCATTTGAGCTGCCAGTCTGTGCAGCACACTACCTCGTGGATCTGGTTCTTGGCGATCGCGAGGCGGCGCAGGCTGTCCGGGAACTGCGCGGACACAGCCGACGGCGCGAAGGCTTCCAGCAGGTTGCTCGAGAGATCCAGTGACTGCGCACATCAGTCCAAACGAGCGAGTCAGCAAGAAACCACGAAGGTGCTCGGCGCCTCAAACCCCATACATGCATGAACGCCTACCTCCAGGGTGACCATCCCGCCCAGACGCGGCCATTTGGTGACGTTGTTGTACGATGCGTCGAGCACCATGAGCTCGCGGCAGTCGCGCAGACCGTCGAGCTGCACGATGCTGTTCTCCGTGACGCTGAGCACGCGCAGCAGCGGCAGCGTCGCGAGGATGTCGACCGTCGTGAGGTTGTTGCGCGCCAGGTTGAGGCTCTCGAGTCGCCGTAGCGCCTGCATGCCCTCGAGCGACACGATCTTGTTGCTCGACAGGTCCAGCTGCGCTTGCACACAGCAATACAACAGCATCAGCGCAACCGCAAACGCGCTACTCTCATTCGTAGCGCGTCAATGTACCTGAGTGACGCGCTGGAACCGGCCGATCGCGTGCACCTCGATGATCCGGTTCTGCGCGAAGCTGAGCGCGTACTCGTACGGATCCCCGCTGCCGCGCTCGTCGTGGCCACCGTCGTCATCGCCGCCGTGCTCCACCTGTTGCACGATGTCGTCCGAGACCTGCGCGAGGCTCGAGATGCCCTGGCGCGACAGGTCGAAGCGGTCCATCGCGAGCCTGAGCGGGTGTGGCAATCGCAATGGCGAAAAGTGTCGTTTCGAGATGCAGATGGAAACCAGTATATCCCGGTTTGTGCAGTATACCGGTGTGCGTTCCAAATATCACGAGAGGCGATAGTGACCACGCTTGCAGGACACCTCGGGATCGATCGATCGATGCGTGGCCGCCATGCAAAGCAGCTCGATCGCTTGAATGCAGCAACAAGGACAGC
Organism: Globisporangium nagaii; assembly: GCA_023335995.1. Lineage (NCBI taxonomy): Eukaryota > Oomycota > Peronosporomycetes > Pythiales > Pythiaceae > Globisporangium > Globisporangium nagaii. The sequence continues at coordinate 11,806 of JAADWH010000216.1, forward strand.
GGCATCAAGCGTATCGGATACATGAACATGCCAAGCAGCACGTATGTGCCGCGTAGCGTGAGCGAGAGCAGTCGGCGTCCAAGATCGCCATGAAGGTGGCTCGCGAGCGCGTTAATCTCGAGTATCAAGAGACACCAGCCATCGATATCCAATAGCGAAGAGAGTGAGAGTTGCCAGATCTCCATTGGGAGAGGCAGTTGCTTGTCGTCTCCGAGTTTCTCTCGAGCTCCTGGTTGAGAACTGGTCCAGTGAGTCAGTGAATGCTCGACAGCAGGAGGTTGATGCCGTCAATCGAATGCACAAGCGATTCGTCTTTTTATAGGTTGCCAAGTCATCCAGCTCAATTCGAGCGCAGCATGGCAAAGCTCTTGTCGTGGTATTGTCGGATCTCATCCGCAGAAGAGAGGAGACGAAGACGACGAGCAGCTCCGCGACGCAGAGACAACCAGATGAACAAAGTCCATCACCACGCGCCGGCTCAAAGCGGAGAGCGCACACATGGTGTCGTTCCAGCCTCTACATCGTTCGCGCTTAGTTCGTCTTGTCTCGATGGACCGCCCCGAGCAGCGTTCCAGTCGACTCCAGACTCGAAAGTACTCGCCAACAATGGCCAGCTCTCGTTCCGCAAAGCCTTCGGCGCGCTCGGGCTGCCGCTGGTGTTCGTCGTCGCGGTCTGCATTGGCTGGACGAGCTGGCTCATCCTGCTCACGCTCAGCCCCAACTGGACGGCCAACTACCTCATGAACACCGCCGAGTACGACGCTGGCAACTTCTGGCTCATCATCGAGTCCGAGCTCTGGATAACGGCGCTCAGCTTTTCGGGACTGAGCGTCGTGGTGCTCTTCTACGTCTACGTGCTGCTCAAGATGTTCTTCTGGAGAAACAGCGACGCAACCAGGGTTACGACGTGGCGGCTCCTGAGTCGCGCCGAGAGCTGGCGCGAGCTTCGGAGGTGGTGGAGGTGTGGGTCATGCATTTCACGACGCAACAGCAAGGTGCTGGCAGTATGGAGCGAGCTCACAGGGTTCCAGGGGAAGAATCGCAAGTTCTGGGTGCGTTCGAATCGAGTCTCGGCTCATTCCTTCATCAGCGTCGAATTTTTGTTGTAAGCTGACTCTTGTATGTGCAGAATGTGTGGCTCAAAGGCATCGACCTGGTGCTTCAGACGATGACGCTCGCAAAGATGCTCCAGTCCGGTTTCCCCCCGATCCTGAACTACGCTTACGCGGTGCTCCTGGCTGCGAACTCGGCATCGTGCATCGCCACAATCTGGTTGGGACATCGGAACTCGGCGTTCTCCGAGGTGCTCGTCGACTCCATGTGCGTCAACTCCGTCATCTGTGCTCCTGCTGTCTCGTTGCGGCCAACTAACAGCTGGCAATGTGCCTCCTGCAGCTTCGATCTCCTCGTCGCGATCGTGTTCCCCATCGCCGTGCTCGTCTACTGCTACTGCAACTTTGATTTCGACCACGCCGCGATGCTGCTCAACTTGTCCGTGTTCCCCGTCGGCAGTTTCGAGCGCAATGCACGCTTTATGGCGACTCCGTCGGAGATCTCGCTCTTCCAGACCAGCTTCGACTCGCTCAGGATCCTCACTCCAATCGACTGTTGCCTGCGCATCGGGATCAACTTGTCGTTCTGCAACCGGCTCAAGCGCGTGGTGGAAGTCCAGATCGTGAGAAGCAAGCGCGTCATCTTGCAACGTCGGCAGCGATCGTTCACGGTAGCGTGCCAGAGACTAGTTCCGCGATATGTCGCCGCCCCTTTCGTGCTCTTTAGCGCTCTCGTCATCGCCATCACGCACTCGTCCATGGCTGCGTCGGCTTCTGCGTGTGCCGCGTATCCGGAGTGCGTGGTGTACGCCCACAGACTCTTCACTGGAGACGTGTGTCCGTGCATCACTCTCATCGATGTCGACAAAGCGCCAAAGACGTACGACGAGTGGACGAATCCTGTCGACAAGACCAACGCTGTCAAGAACCTCGCGAGATCCGGCGATCTCCGAGTGCTCCAGCTGATCAACCGAAGGCTTCTCGCGTTACCGATCGAGCTACAGCGCTGCTCGCACCTGCAGCAAATGTAAGGCGCCGACCATTGCGGTTTGGTATGCTCTATCCAGTCTTACCCGTTGTGTCGCGTTGTGTTCGCAGCACGCTGATCTACACGGAGACGCACTCGCTTCCAGCGTGGGCGAAGCAGTTCAGCAAACTCGAATACTTGTATGCAAGCAGTCGCAGCTGCCTCGTTGATCTCTTGGAAGCGTCACGACGAGTTCACCTTGTCTGCGTTGTCCTGTTCTGTAGGCACATTGAAGGCAAAATCGGCGAGTCCAATCTTCAGAGCCTCCCGGACGGCCTCTTCTCGGAGATGCGCTCGCTCGCGTACCTCCACCTAGGCGTCCACACTCACCTTCTGACGCTCCCTTCGTTCGACGGCCTCTTCGGTTTGAGACGGTTGACGCTAGCTCATCTGTTCTCGATCACAGAGATCCCATCCTTTGAGTCGATGAAGCGACTCGAGCGACTCCAGCTGGTCTACCTCCCAGCACTGCGCAGCATCCCGGATCTGTCGCCAATGACGCACCTCCGCTCGCTTGACGTCTTCCGTCCCAACCAGGTTTGCTGCAACGGATTCACCGGCGCCTGCGACTTGACGCACCTGTTCTGCACCGCGGACTCGAGTCTGTGGATCCCAGATGTATCGTGCATCCCAGAGAGTGACAGCGCTCACCGCGTGTCGCCAGTCACGCAGCTGATGTTTCGCGAGCATGCAGACACGATTTGTCAGCTGCCATTCGCGACGTACACGGAGACGCTGACGCGAGAGAGCATCGAGATGTGCGGCGGCGTGCCGTTCCGGAGCTGCCAGCTGCACAGTGAACTGGCAAACGGCTCGCAAGTGACCGAGTCGGGGATCTGCTTCAACACGCGCGTGCAGGTGCTCGCGTGCTCGCTCAATCCACTCAGGATCCAGCTGCGGCGGCAGCAGATCCTTCTCGGCATCGAGCCCGCTTGCGATCCTGTCGAGGAGAAGTGGCTGGGGTGCAAAGAGCGCAAGTGAGAATAGATCCCAAGCGATCCGTCAAATCAGGAGGCTTGAGAGACGATGCTGGTAGAGCTGCTAACTCCATCCATTCGCTAACTGTTGGGACAGTGACCCTCACATGCGAGCGCCAATCGCAGTCCGTGTTACTCGGTTTGTGCTGTTCACGATCTCAGTCGCCAGCGCAGCCGAGCCATTTCTCCACCACAGGATCACAAGCAACTCCGACTCTTCTCGCGATCTGCAGTCTGCGCAGCGCGATCTTGTACGGATCGGGCGTGCACGCCAGCACTTGCAGCCTGCTGTGATAGCAGATCCCAGTGGTCGTCCTGGTTCCGTCCGTTGTAGGCAGCTGGCACTCGCGAAAGAGCACGCCCTCACACATCTCGATCGTCTCTTTCGTTGGAACGTCGGACAAGAGCGACAGGCTCGACGCAGGCTTCTGGCAAATGCTGTCCGCGTTCTTCTTAAAGTACTCCCGCGTCGTGGCTGTGGCTTGAAGCGAAGCATCTGCGATGCACGTCGCTGCTGGGAGATCCTGAAGCTCATCTGCGTCACAGAACGAGTCCGCGACTTCGCACTTCGTGATGAATCCGTTGCAGCAGATGTGACTCGGCCGGAAGACTGCGAAGTGGATCAGCTCCGTCAGCGGCGCCATGTCTGGGAGGTATTTCAGCAACGGGATGTACGTGAGCTCCAGTCGTTCGAGCTTCTTGAGTTTGTCGAACGATGGCAGCTCCGTGATGGCGAACAACCGCGCAAACACCAAGCTGCGGAGGTTCGGTACTCCGTCGAGAGGCGGCAGGCGCTGCAAGGTACGATGGATGCCCAACTGCAGAAGCGTCAGCGCCGGGAGGTTCTCGAACAGATTGTCGGGGAGTGTGACGAGATTTTTCATCCCCTGCTTGCCTTCAATGTGCCTGCAACGCAAGCGAGTGAGTCTGGTCAGTCCCGCATCGATTGCTCGTCCTTGTGCTTGCCAGTCATCCACATGAGAAACCCAGGCACACGCACAGGTACTCGAGCTTCTTGAAGTCTTTCACCCACGCTGGGAGCTCCTCCACCCCAGTGTAGATCATGGAGCTAGAGCATCGGAGAAACAGTCGTCGCCGTTAGACTCGGTGCAATTGGCGAGAGCATGCGGTGCTTTCTCACGTACATGTAATTGAGCTCGCCGCAGTGTCTGAGCGCCTCGGGCAATCGCAGCAGCTGTCGGTTGATCAGCTGAAGCACGCGCAGATCTCCCGATTGAGCGAGCGCGCTGACAGTCTCTGTGACGTCGACCGGGTTCGCCCACTCCTCGTACGTCGTCGGAGCTCGGTCGGCGTGAACGAGCGTCAGACACGGACACACGCGCGAGTTGTTCCACCGGAACGCGTGCACCACGCACTGCGGATAGGCACTGCAGATGCTTCTAGACGTGTCGATCGCGTGAAACGCGTGCACGACGATGGCGAAGCCAAAGAGCAGAAACGCGAGCGCCAATTTACGAGCCACAGGCTTCTGTGTCGTGCTGTGGAAGAACGACTCGATGCGACTGAACCGCCGACTGCTCGGCACTTTCTTCCTCTGGCGAGCGATCAGCACCTCCACGACGCGCTTGAAGCGGTTGCAGAATAACATGTTCATGCCGATTCGCAGCACGAGGTCGAACATCGACTTGATGCGAAGCGAGTCCAGTCCGACGCGGAAGAGCGCGATCTGCGCCGGGTCCGCGACCATGCGCGCGCGTCTCTCGAAGCTGCCCGCGGGGAGCACCTCCATGTTGAGCAGATACTCGTCGCGCTTGAACTCAAACTTGTTGTAGCTATACGCCAGGGTCAGGATCGGAAATGCTACTGCGAACATCAGGTCGAAGCTGCAGCAACGTTCGGTCAGATACCATCACCAACCAAGCGCGCTTTTCTCGAGCTCTTCGAGTCCACTTACATGGAATCGACGAGCACTTCAATGAACGCCGAATGGCTCGCTCCGAGAATGAACGCCACGCACGAGAACGAGTTGACGGCGATCAGTGACGCGTAGCCGCGAATTAGAACGACAGGAAAGCCGGACTCGAGCATCTGGTGCAACGAGAGCGTCTGGAAACCCAAGTCGATCACCTTGAGCCACATGTTCTGCGAGCACACAAGGCACCTTTGTTAGCCCAGCTCGCTCCCAAACGCCAGCGAGACGGGTGATCGCTTACCCAGTACTTGCGGTACGTGCCTTGGAACCCCGTCAGCTCGTGCCAGTGCGTCCACGCTGCGTCGAGCTTATTCATCCGACGGAACCTCCTGGTAAGCTGTGCCTTGAATGAGTCGTACCGCCCGAGGACCGAACGGATATCCCTTCGCATCCGTGGCGTCTCTTTCCTCCACACGAGCATCATGAGCAGGATGTACACGTACATGAGCACCACGGCGAGCAGTCCCGCGGCGCTGAGCACCACGGTGATCGTGTCAAACTCGAGAATGAGCCAAAAACGTCCGTCGTCGTACGTTTCCGTGTCCATGAGGAAATTGGCCGTACGCGTCGGCGCGAGCGTGAGGAAGAGCAGCCACGACGTCCACACCACCGAGATGAGGACGACTGCGAGCATTGGCGGCCCGAGGACGCCGAACGTCTGGAGGAATGTGAGCCTCGTGGCCGAGAAGCTGTAGCCAATCGCCCACACTGGACCGCCTCCGTTGTCACCTGGGCTGACTGCTATGGAGCGAGCCACCACGAGTCTGCGAATCGCGCGCCGCAACCTCACGCTGCTCCGGTGCTTCCAGGAGCCTCCTTCTTCGTCATTCGCACGATCGTCGCTGGTATCTGGTCGCTGTGCTGTATGAAAAGGGCGAACAACGGCACTGCGCGGCTTCCTTCCTCGAGATATCTTCATCCCTGCAGCGCTCGCTGGGATCGCTTGACGATGATTTTGGCTGTCGTGGACTCGGAGACTCCGCGGCGTCACTCGCCCTGGAGCTTTGGAAGCTCGTCGGCAGTCGATAGTGTCGGGATCGATTCAGTCAGCCACTCTCGCACCTTTTTCGTCCTGTGCGTTTTTTTCTCTCAGAAGGAGGCGACGACGGCCGTATTTTTATACGCTAGCATGCTGCAGGATCCCGTGACTGATCCCTTGGTGTTAACTCGCGGGGTGTTCGACGATGATGAAGGTCCTGATGACGAGGCGCGATTCGGTTTGTCTGCATGATGAGGCATCGCTGGATGTTCGGCGCTGATGTCGCTGAACACCTTGACTCGAACCTGCTCATTCGCGCGCTCGTGCTGAGCGTCACACCGAGCATCCGCGTGCGCGGCATCCTGCAGAAGCAGCTCGTCGCGATCCGCAAGTGCACGGCCGCCTGAGACTGACAAGCACTTGGTCCACTTCAACCAATCCTATGAGAATCGGTCGACGCCAGCAGCTCCTTCAACCTTTCTCGACAGCCCGCGCTTTAGCCAGTCGATCCAGCCGCACTGGATTGCCTCGCAGAGAATGCAAACTCATACTTGACGGGGTGGATGGATAATGGCTCCTTCGTTGTGGCTTTATGGCGAGACAAAGCGCGCTCATGATCTATCGGTGGTAGTCCGACGCGCAGTCGTGGTGGACGACGATGACGACGACGACGAAGAGGAAGCTGCCCGATCGTTAGGCGACGTGAACGACGACGCATGGGAGCTCCGCAGCTCGTTGATGAGGCGGTCGCGCTGGCAAACACACATGAGCACAGCTAATGAGTGATTGCACACACATACACATATGCATGCGCACTCAGGGCGAGTGGCATATGGAATGGGTGCTGTACCTGCTCGATCTCCCGCTCGTACTTCACAGCAAAGCGCTTGAACTTGCTTCGGGATCTCTCCAGTTGCTGCAGCACCAACGGTAGAGAGTGAGAGAGTCATCGTTAGCAGTTATGCCAGTATACGGCGTTCACATAAACACATCGTACCTTGATCGTGTCGTCTTGCTGCGTCAGTCGATCCTCCAGCTCCTTGCACTTCCGCTGGGCTTCCTCGAGCGACCGCATCGGCGAGATCGACGACGTCGCGCTGTTCCCGAGCCCTCCGTCCACTTCGGACGCAGGCGTCTCGCTGTTTGCTCGAGACTCGAACCGAGATGAGGAGAGCGGCGACAGCTCCCGCTCGTCTTCCTGTTTCGATCCGTGCGAGCTGCTCGATCGGTTGTGCCCGACTGAATGGTCGCGAGGACGGCCATCTGGTGGCGTGTGGTGGAGCTCCGACATGTCCATCGCGTCTCCTGTGACGCGCCGCTGGTGCGCGGACTGGATCTCTTGCGCCATGGCTTGACGCTGCTCTTCCAAGTGCCCAATCAGCGTATCGTTCGCCGCAATCTTCTGACGGAGCGTGGCGACGAGGTTCTCGAGAGCCCTGCGCTGCGACTGCTCAGCTTGCAACTTGTCCTGCAGGGCATTGGCTTCGAACTTGCTGTTGCTCAGCTTCGCTTCCAAGTGGATGATCCGCTGCGACACGGCTGCGTTCTGCGCTTGAGCACCATATCGCTGCGCTGAAATCTCGGTCGAGATCTGCTTCTGCGTCTCTAGCTCTTGCTGCAGATCCTGCTGCCGGTTCTCTCGGTCAAATAGCGCTTGCTCACTTGCCTGCAGCTTCTCTGTCAGAAAACTCACTTGCTCGCGGTACGTTGCAGCCTCTGTCGAGACAGTCACGTGCTTCTCCTTCACGATTTCAAGCTCGTTCTCGAGCTTGGCCACTTGCTTGCGCAGCGCTACGTTCACGACCGTCAGCTCTTCGTGCAGCTCTGCTACTTGAGCGCGAGCCCGCTCCATGCCTTCGTGCTCTTGGATCAGCGCTCGGTAGGTGTGTCTCAAGTCCTCCAGCTCAATGTTCAGCGTGTCGCGCTCCCGCTCAACCTGGCGCACAGACTGCCTGAGCCCGGATGACGACTGGTTCTGCGACTGGTGCGCGAATTGAAGCCGCGTGCACTCCTCGCTCAGCGCCTGGTTCTCGATCGTCATGTTCTCCAGATCCTGCGCCAGAGCCGCCATCTCCGCCTCGTGCATCCCTTTGATGTGCTCGAGTCTGTCCACTTCGGTCTCCAGCTGGGAGCAGCGCGACTGCAGCTTTCGCCCTTGATCCTCGCGCTCGTCGAGTTGGTTCACCACGTTCCCAAGCTGGTCTTGCAACTCGTTGATCGTCGTTGACTCGCTCTGCGCGCCAAGACGAAGCTGGTTGTTCTGCTCCACCGCTTCGTGGTACTTCTCGGTGAGAGTGTCCAGCTGGTCGTGCAGATTGTCTCGCTCGGTGTCCAACGTTCGTGTGAGCTTCTTCAGCGACGCAATCTCCGTGCTTTTCGCCTGGATCTCCTTCTCCAGCATACTCAGCTTCGTCTGCACATCCTCGGTCTCTTGGTAGTGTCGCTGGATCTGCTGCTGCTGCGTCTTCATCTTGAAGATCATCTGGTCGCGCGACGACTCCATCTGCTCGATCAGCAGCTTGAAGTTCTCCACGGCTTCGTTCTTCTCCGTCAGCTCGCGATCTTTGGCGTGGACGTCGTCCCGCAGCTGCTTCACGGTGATCTCTCTCGCTCGGTTCGCCTCTCGCACTTGCAATAGCTCGTCGTGGGTCATCGCGAGCTCACTCTGGACTGTCTTGTGGCTCAGCTTCTCCTGCTCGAGGCGCGTTTGCAGCTGATACACCGTGTTCTGCTTCAAGCCGAGCTCGCTTTGCAGCTGCCGAACCTGGCTCTTCAGCTCGCTCAGCGACGTTTGGCTGGACTGGAGCGCGTCGTGTCCCGACGACAGCGAGTGCTGCTGGCTCTGCAGCTCCTGCGCAAGCTTCTCGTACTCGTTCTGGTAGTGGTTGCACACCTGACGGGCGTTCCGAAGCTCGCTCATGGTGTTGTCGAAGTTTCGCTTCAGCTCGCCGTGCTCTTTCTCCAGACTGCTGCTCGACTTTTGCAGAAGCACCAGCTCATTCTGCGCTCTCTCTGCCTGCTCCTTGAGGCGGTTCGCGTGCGCGTCGTCGTTTTCGATCCGGTTCTTGAGACTCGCGTTCCGGTCACGCAGCTCTTCGACGAGCTTCCGCAGCCCGAGAGCCTCATTTTGCACGTGGATCTTCTCGTTCTCAGTGTCGTCTGCGCGGTGCAGCAGCACCTGCGTCTGGCTGAACTTTCCTTGAAGCGCGCGAATCTCTTCTTTGCTCGCCGCCAGCTTGTTCTCGAGCTCGAAACACTCGCTCTTCTTGTCCTCGAGCATGTTCTCCAGATTCGCTTGGAGCTTCGTCGTCACATCCAGCTGCTGAGCCAGCTTGTCTTTCTCCAGCTCCGCGCGCTGAGCGGCTGATTTCGCAGCCTGGAGCTCTTCTTCGAGACCCATGAGCTGTACCGACAGCTCTTCTTTGCCTCGGCGGAGCTCCTGTCGTTCTTCCTCGAGCCACTTGATCTCCTGCGCGAAGACAGACTTGCGTCCTGCGGCTGATGAAGCTCCAGTATCGTCGTCCGCATCCGCCAGCGAGCTGGTAATTGACTCGATCTTGCTCGACAGTCGGTCTACCTCCGCCTTCTGGTTCAAGAGCGAGTAGTTCAGTGCGCGACACTCTTCGTCCCGCTGAGAAAGAACCTTGTCCATCGCGCGCAGCTCGCGGTGCAGCGACGCGTTCTTTTCGCTCTCCATCACGCGGTTGTCTTCGCTCTGCTTCACGCTTTCTTTCAGCACATCGATCTCTCGCTTCTGCGACTCCATCGTGGCTCTCGCATCTGCCAGGGTTTGCTGGAGCTTCGTCTGGCTGCTCGTCAGCTCCATGAGCTTCGACTCTGCGCGCGCAAGGTCGTTCGCCAGCACGCGGTTGTGCGAATTGGCGTTCGACAGCGCGTTCGTGTACGATATCTTGTCGTAGTGCGTGGCTCGAAGCGCGTCCTCGAGGCGGTCTCGGTGCGCAGTGAGGTTTCCAATCTGCTCCTTCAGCGCGTCCAGCTGCTCGTCTGACATCGAGTCGCCTGACGGACGAGCTGGCTGCTGCAGAGCCCTCTCTTTTTGCGGCGTTGGACCGTCTTCTTTCGCAGCGCCAACTCGGAAGCGCTCTTCTTCGAGCATCTGGTACTTTGCTTGGAGCGAGCTGAGCTCTCTGGCGTACTTTTCGTTGAGCTCCTTCGTTTGCCTACATCAAGATTCATACGTGGTGATCAATCAGGTAGTCGAGCTGTCGTCAACGACAGATAGGTGCAAGGGAACGCAAGTGGAAACGTACTGCAGCTTGTCTTCGAGACTGTTGTTCCGTCGGAGCTGATCGTTCGCCTCCTTCAGTCTCGTCTCGTACTTGGCGACCTGGTCGTTGAGCAGATCCACTTGCGTCTGCAACTGGTCCACCTGCAGACCCACAGACTCCTGCAGCGCCTGGTCTGCGTATCGCTGGTCTTGCTCTCGCAATATACGCGTCGAGTCGCTGCTGCTGCCGACAGCCTGGACCGAGAGCTTGGACAGGCGGCCGATCTCTTGCTCGCGCTTCTGCAGCTTTTCGTTGAAGCTCGCCAGCTGCGCCTGGAGTCTCTGGTTCTCCGCTGTCAGCTCCAAGATCTGCTCCTGCAGCCGCGCCAGCACCTGCGTGTCTTGCACTCGCTCGCTCTTCCGCGGCGACTTTTGCTGGAGCTCCGACGATGAGAACACGCCCGAGCCCCTCATTTCGATCGACTGGATTATGCAAGGCAGAGGAGACAACAAGGAGATCGTGATGAGCACGACAGTTGCGAAGGAGTTGGCACAATTGACAGCCACTCACCGACGCGTCGAGCGGCCGCTGCTGGCGAAAGGCGTCTGCTCCCATGACCATCAGCCGCTCCAACTGGATCTGTAGCTTGGACACCTCTTGCTCCTGAACAGGGTTTCGATCGTATCCGCACAGTCAGCTGTCGCATCCTCAGCATACAAGAGCGCCACCAAGAAGAATGCGCGCATCGCACCTTTTGCGTGCACTGCTGCGCTTTCTGACCGTTGAGGAATTGCAGGCGCTTGATGTCGTCCTGGAGTCCCTGCAGCTGCAGGTCGCACGCTTTCTCGCGCTCAGCGATCGCTTCTTCCTGGTGGATGATCTCCAGATGCAGCTACAAGCGCGACAGCCACACACACACACACATACGTTAAGCTGCCAAAGATCCGGTAATACAAGAGCATCGGATAGTGTGTGTCAGCCACAACGCAACCGTACGCTGTTGTTCTCGCGCGTGAGGTTGGCGTTCTCCTTGCGCAGCGGCAGGATGACCTGCGAGAGCTCAAGCGCCTCGCGCTGCGCCTTGTCCAGCGCGCGCTCCACGTGCTCCTTCGCATCGCTCGCGCGCACAAAGTCGGCCAGCAGGCGCTTCACCAGCGGCACGCTCTCCATCGCCACAGGCTGGGGGCGACACCCATTCAGGACACACAAACGAACGCATCGTCAGCACTAGCAGCCCGTGAGCTGGCAGGAACACACACACACACACACATGCAGACACAGCTGAAGTATAAAGAGCACTCAGTCGCACCTCGTGGTAGGACATCGCGCGCAGCCGCGCCTGCAGGTCGCTGAGCCCGCGCACGTCGCCGGCGCCAGCGTCGTCCTGCACGAACGACGCTCTGGAAGAGGCGGTCGCCATCGCGCGCAGCTCGCTGTTGTTCTCGCTGGAGATGGCGAACGCGAGCGCGGTGGGGAGCCTCGGTGTTCGCACGCAGGCGGGTCGTGTCGTCGCGTGGGGAGCTGCTTGGTTCGACGGAGCGAGCGAATGACACACAGGCACAGAGGCAGGCAGCCGTGCTGGACGCTCGTCTTCCTCGGCTTCGTTGGCGTTTTTCGCTCAAAAGTCAAATTTGCGCGCTTTTTCAAACCAGACGGGGTACCGATATGAGTGCGATGTACTGGTACACTGGTTCTAGATCGGTAGTCAAAACTGCTGAGCAGTTCTGACGCGGTGTACCAATACCATACCGTGCATAAAACCCTGTTTTGATGCTCCAATTTAGAAGTCATTTTAAAACAGGTTAATTGAGCTCAAACCCAGGGTTTTATGCTTAAACGCCTCCCTGGCACAGGAACCACGCGTCTCACTTCCGCGCATGACGCCGCGGCTGCATCCGCACTATCGCTGCGGTACAGCAGCCTGCGAGCGACACACTCACGACTTCCTTCTCGCAAAGAGTAAGCTCGTGCGTCAAGATCAACAGCGCTGAGACCACGAACTCGAACGACCCGCACCTCCTCTTCTCGACTTCGGTCCAGAGCAAGGAGGAACGAGTTCGAGATTCTCGAGCGTCGCAGTGGAGTCGACGTCGGCCATTGACGAGACCTCGAGTGGATCGTTGTCTCCACCTCTGTCAGCTCGGTGTGCGTGTTGGTGTTTAGCGCAACTTCGGACGGAAATGATTCGTCCATTGGCAAAGGCTCATCAATGGAGTGCTTGAGCGAGGGCTAACCAGTCCATTCCGTCGTGCGGCTCCTTTTGATATTGTCGTGTGGACCGTGGCGACGAAGAATCCCAAACTGCGGTGAATCGACTGGCGTTCTGCCGAGCTGGCGAACGAGACAACTCCTCAACATGGGCGAAGACTTTTCTCCACCCCGCCAATTAAAAGCGCGCAAGCAACTGGATGCAGCCATGGACGCAGGCATGAACGCAGGCATGGACGCGGTGATCTTCCAGTTTCTGCCGCCAAAGACGCTGCGTCGGTGGATCGCGTGCACCGAGTTTTGCTGAGATGCGAAGAAGCAAGAGTGAGAGCATGGAAACCGTCTCCCATGACTCCCATGCACGGTAGGTGTGTCTGGAGCCCTTGATTAAACGCTCACTGAATGTCGTGAAGAAGCACATTAATCCACAAATGCCAGGATCCGCACGCAAGCGATCACTATTCTCGATCCTGATCTGTCGCGTCGCAAAGTTTGCGCTCTGGTGTGTGGTGTGCCTGACTCTTTCGTACCTACACCGACATCGCCGCCTCTAGAGCACCGCCGAGCGCGAGATGCCTAGCGACTTGCTCAGCTCGGCCGTGTCCACCGATGAGACCGAAGAAGAAATGATCGTTGAAGCAGACGCCGGGGAGCGGGAGATCGCAAGCAGCTCCTGGTGCAGCTGCGATGCTGACGGACGACTCTCTGGCAAGTAGCTCAGACACTTCTTCGCGAGCGCGCGGATCGCAGCAGGACAGTCGCTGTGGAACGCTGGCTGCAGTCGCTTCTCGATCACTGCGAGCGCGATGCGCGCGTTCGAGGGCTCTGCGACAGCCTTCGTGCCGTTCGGCAGACTCTCCGGGATGCCCGCAGCGTAGGGCTTCTCGCACGTGTCGAGCTCCGACATGACCACGCCGAACGAGTACACGTCGGCTTGGACGCCGTAGTCCTCGCCCTTGAGGATCTCGGGTGCGATCCACGAGACCGTACCCACCTCCGCCGTCATCTCGTCGCCGATTTCGCGACTCACGCCAAAGTCCGTGAGCTTCGCCTCCCACGCACTGCTCAGCAGCACGTTCTGCGCTTTCAGGTCGCGGTGCACGATCGACGCGCCGTGCAAGTACACGAGCCCCTCAGCGACATCGAGCGCGAGCTGCAGCTTGTTGCGGCCAACACCGGCGCTCGTGTGCGTCCAGCTGAAGTCGCTCCGACCGCTCCGCACATCGCGCTGCTTCTTGAGAAGGTGCGCGAGGTCGCCGTTTGGCATGTACTCCATCAGGATAGCGAGATCGACGAGTGTCGACCACGTAAGACCCAGGAAGCTCACGATCCGCGGGTGCTCGAGCGCAGAGCACAAACGGATCTCTGCGACAAAGCTCGAGATCGCACGCGGGTCCTTGGCTTTGTCCGGCAGCAGCTGCTTCATGATGATCTCTCGTCTGCCGTAGGTCGCGAGGTGCACCACGCCGTAGCCGCCCTTCGCGATCGTGCGCACGCGGACGACCTCTTTCTGGTCCACGCGAAACTTCGTCAGCACCGGGTCGTTGCGGATGTCGTCGAGCAGCGAGAGCTTGGACGCGTCGTCGAGCGTCGAGCTGCCGCCCCCAGATGTGTTGTGCGTCGTCCGCGTCGCCTCGAGCTGTCGCATCTTGCGCCGCCTGTAGAGGATGTTGGCGACCACAAGCACGGCGACGACTGCGACACCGATGCTGATGATGGTGAGCGCCAGCATGACTGGCGAGTCCTTGTCTGGCTTGGCCGTGCTGAAGTAGATCGCGTTGAAATCGGTGTCTACCCTCAGATGTGCACGACACAGTCAGCAAAGGGGTTCACACACAGCACTACGCATCTCTACATCGGATCGCACCTTTGAGAACGCATACGTCGTACTTCGCAGCGCTCTTCCCGAAAGCCACCGACGTTTTGGTTGCAAGAGGGTCGCACTGGGACACTTTGACGGACGCGACGCTGAACACGTCAAGTTGCGCCAGGACAGCGACGTCGTGCTCTCGGATCGTGAATTTCGAGATGTCCGAGCCAAACAGGTACCTAGAGCAAAGCAACAACAAAAGAGAGAGAGAGAGAGAGAGAGGTCAACGCATGACTGAAGATGAAGAGTCATCCGCTTCGAGAAGGAGTCGAACACGCACAAATGCTTGAGACCGTCGGGGAACTTGACGCCTTCGATGGACGAGATCTGGTTGAACGCAAAGTTCCTGGAGACACGGCACGCACGCAGGAGCCAGCGTTTCTTTTCTGAATGACTCCGCAACACCACACTGCGGCATATCGACATGGGAGTGGGTCTCACATGAAACTGAGGCTCGTCGACGCGGAGAAGTCGATTTTCCAGAGCGACTCGATCGATCCGTTGTTCGCATATCTGGCAAATGAAACGCAGCGCGTCTGTCAGCGTTTTGTCGTGATAGTCAGTCAAGTTGCAGGCTGATCGTACAGAGTCTGGAGCTGCTGCGGGGGCTTGAAGCTCGACCAGTTGAACACGCGATTGCTCGACAGATCTCTGCGAGGACAGAGGGGGATCGGACACCGTGAGCCATTAAGACATACTGAGAGGATTCATTGCAGCACACGCACAATTCTTTCGTCGTGTCGGGAAACCGCAGCTTATCGACGCTCGTGATGCTGAGATTCTTTGCCTCGATGGTCTCCACCTGGCCGCTGAACTGCGCTCCTTCGACCGTGACGATCGGGTTATTCGATACATACCTGTGTTTTCGTCGACACCACCAAAAGGAGTCGGTTAGTCTTCGCACCACATTGTGTGGATTTGGTTGAGAAGAAAAAAAGACATGCCACGCACAGCGAGTAGACGTTGCTGATGCCGTCCGCGAACACCAGGTTCTTGATCTGGTTCGAGCTCAGATCCCTATCGTAATCGCCTCGTCAGCGATCTCGTCATACAAATTTGCAGCTGTAGGCCGCTCATTCTCCCATGAGACTCACAAACTGCTCACGGAGCCCGGGATCTTGACGTTTGCCAGCGACTCGATCTTGTTGTGAGCGAGACTCCTGAAGGAAGTAGCAGACAGAGAAGCGCCGTGTTACAGCGCCTACTTACCACGAGATCGTGCATCGCATTGAGATACAAAGAGCAGCTCACAGGGACACCATGATGATCTTCTGCGTGGCGCCAGAGCCGTCGATCGAAATGCTCGCGATCGAGTTGTCTGTGAGGTTGCTGCCAAAGACAGCCAAACCAGCGCGTGGTGATGAGAGTCCGCAGCTCACCAGTCACTTCAGAGCCACAGCGAGAGTATATCAGGCGCGTACACTTCCTTGACGCTCGTGAGCGGCAGGCTGTCGACGACCTCGACCTTGGAGCTGTTGCCGCCCGTGAGCTTCACGTTGAAGCACTTGCTGCTGTCGCTGCTGCTGCTCGTGCCGTTGGTTGTCGTCGTCAGCGGGTACGCCACGCACGGCGTCGTCGCGGACTCGCCCACGCACTCGGAGAAGAGCGTCGCGACTGTCGGACACGGCCGCGCCACGTACGCCACGCCGCCGCCGCCGCCGCCGCTGCTGCTGCCGCCCTTCGCCATTCGTGACGTCAGACTCATCGAGATATGAAAGAAATGGGATGTTTTGGGTACAGTCCTTCCTCCCCTATTGAAACACGAAAATCACGTGCCAAAATATCTAATTTCAAAGGTTTTGCGCATTATGGAGATATAAAAAAACACAGGCAATGAGGCTGATCCCACATTTCACCATAGTTACCATAGTTGCACTCATTGGCCGTGTCGCTGAAAAAGCAAAAACAACGCTCCCGCCGTGCATTACAACTTCAGCGAAGTCCTGCAAGCACGCATTATTTGCGCATGTGGCGCGCGCGCAAAAAAAGCCGAGCAAACATACGCATACTCATCGGATACATTTGTTATGATGCGCTCAAATGAAGTCCTTGAACACCATTTACCAGCTCGTACATATCGTCATTCAGCACTCTAGTGTGCCGCCAGCAGTTTTTGATTGTCGTGCATGTGATTGCTGCCCATGCGCCTTTCGCTCACTGCATTGCAACGAGTACGCTGACGTGATGCAAAGACTCAATCTCTCTTTCCTCATTTCTCGGGCTCCCATCTGCGTGGCGGCTCAAAATCTCATCCAACCTGTCAACCACGTACCGTGACTGCAACTGCACGATTCGCTTCTTGAACGCTTGGATGATGCCAGCGTCTTGGGGTTGCAGGTACGCGGTCGTGTTCGGCGGCAGCATCTGGAGCGTCACGTTTGGAAGCGGCTCGGCGAGGCGATGAGGCGATGCATTGTCGAGCAGCAGCAAGACCTTGCGATTCTCTGCGCGCATGCAGTCGTTGAAGCGTCGAGCCCAGATTTGAAAAAGCTCGGTGCTCATCCACCCTTTCGGGGTCGACTCGTATTCGAAGCCGAGCTGCTCACCCGACGTACTGCCAAAGCAGTGAGGCCGCTGCACCGCGCCAACTAAGAGCAAGGAAGCTTGGTCTAGCCGTCAGCGTTGCACGTAACAACGACAGCCAGTCGCTTCTTCGCGTTCTTGTGCCCCGACATACGCTTCGTCGAGATGGACTTGTTGGGCGGCGTGCAGTAGAAATACGCAGTCTCGTTCATGTTGTAGATGTCGCACTTTGCGTAGCCTTGTGTGATGACTTGGAGTGCAGCACGCCCTTCTTCAACGCTGGCTGCTTTGGTGGACACAGCCTCACCGTACACGCGCTTTGAGGTGAACTTGTGGCGCTTCTGAAAGTTGCACAGCCATCCTGTAGAAAAAGTCAGCGAGGAAACTTTCGTTGCCGCAGACGGAGCTACGTCTCGGAGAAGCTCATCGTGAATCTTCTCTGCCTTCCCCCGGATTGTTGCACCGGTCACAACGGGCATGTTGCAGTGCTCGCAGTCGCGAATCCACTGTAGCAGCGTCACCTCAAGCGCCCCGTCAAGGACGGGCTGGCATCTCTTCTGGTCCGGGTTGGCTTTGTCGCCGTCTTTGGCGACCAGAACGCGGTGGATTGTCGTCCTTGACGGGCGCGCGACAATCTGAATGCGGTCACTGCCCACTCACCAAGCTCATGGTGTATCATTGTGGGGTGCACTCTGTGCCGCGCCCTCATTGCTTGCTTCTGGCTGCTTGTCGTGCGTGCGTGTGTGGTGCCGGCGACCATTCTCGTTGGTGGTGGTTGTTTGCTTACTTGTGAGTGAGAATATGCGAGAAGAGCGCCAAACGTTCGAATTACTCGAAGTGTCGAGAGTGTGCGTAATTTGACAATCTATCGAATTTCAAAGGGTATAGTTTATAAAAGATGTTTCAATAGGGGAGGAATGACTGTAATAGGAGACGACTCGTGATCAGGAACCGCACCACGAGCTTCCGCCGCATGACGCCGCTGCTGCGCTCCACTCTCGCGCTCGTCGCAGCGCTGCTGCTGCTGCCAGCGAGCGCCGTCAGTCTTCACGTGCGCGTGCAGCAGAGCAGCCAAGAGACTCGTGAAGCTCACGCAGAGATAGCGCCAAGAAACGCCAAGATGTCCGCGACAGCGATGACCACAATGTCCATCGCCGCCGCGTCGCGCAACCTCTCGGCCGCAGCCAAGTACGCCGCGTGCCCCGAGCTGCGCACGCTCACCACGGGCTGCCTGAACCTCACGAGCAGCAGCAGTAGTGATGACGACGACAGCGGCGTCTCGTGCGTGGTCGGCGGGCAGTGGCGCGAGGTGGCAGCGATCGCGGACGCAGACATCAAGAAGCTGCGCAACGCGACCGCGACGAGCGCGCTGCTGTGCACGAACGCGTTTGCGGACAGCAGCTGGACGACAACGATGGCGACGACGACGGTGGACGCCTCGGGCTTGCGCATCGAAGCCGTCGAGGCGTTCCCGAGCGCATGGATCACGCTGTACGACGCGTGCCTTGATCTGCCTGCGCGTTGCGCTGCTCTATGTGGATGTGTGTTTGGATGGCTCAGCTTTGCTTGCTCTTGGCTGCAGGGACCTGTCAAACAACCTGCTCACGGCGCTCGACGTGTCGTCCGCCGTCTTTGAGGAGCGCATCGGCGGCGAAACGTGAGTGTCTTTCGTTTTGAGCTCGTGATTTGCTGCAGCGGCTTGTCGAGCGAGTAGCTGACTGCTGTGCTTCTGCGTGTCGCTGAGATAGCGTGGCATCCGCGTCCCAGCTTCAGACTCTGTACGTCTGTCTGTTGTCCACCTTGTGCTTTCAATCGCCTCCTCTTGCTAGCTGTGTGCAAATGCTGCCTGCTCACGTGCTCACAATGTCGTTGCGTGTGTGTCGTTGTCGCTGTTATTGTCCCTGATGCATTGCAGGAGCTTGGCGAACAACCGCATCGCGTCGCTCGCGAACGTCTTCTCAACTGGCAGCCTTACCACGCTGTACGTGGCAGTGCGCTGTCGCTGGTGTCGCTTGGGTAGACAGGATGACGCGAGAGTCTAACGAAGGGCTCTGATCTCCTTGTGCTTGGCTAGGAATATGAGCGGCAACCCGCTGCAGACACTCGTGCTCGAGAGCGGGATGCACGACACCCTCCGCGTCCTGTGCGTGGCCGAGCTCGACATCGTGGGTAGCCGAGTGGCATCTGGTGATCCGAGACTGACTCACCTCTGATGTGTGTGTGGCGATGTCTACAGAGATGCCGGGAACGCGTCGCTGGTGCTGGTGAACATCAGCGCGGATATGTACCTCGAAGGGCTGCGGGTTCCGTACAACCAACTGAGCGCGTTTGCCAACATCTCGCTGCCAGACACGATCTACAGCCTGTAGGTTTCGTGCCCTGAGCTGCCTGGCAAACGCAATCAACTGACACCAGTGATGCCATGTGCCTTTCGCGCAGAGACGTGTCGTTCAATATGCTGACGAACTGGACGTCGTTCAAGGCTCCGAAGAAGCTCGCGTCGCTGTGAGTTGTTGTGTTTGAGAACGTCAAAGAGGAAGATGCCAAAAGCCTTTCCTGCCGATGGCTGCCTTGTATCCTCACAAACGACATGCTGCTGAACAGGATCGCGAGCGACAACGGGATCACCGAGCTGGCGCCGATGAACTTCTCCGTGATCGACAAGCTCGTCACAGTGTACGAGCCCTGTTCTTGATCTACTCGTGAGAGATTCTTTGGACCCGGCTCACCCAAACTCTGCACTGTGCGGTTGATGTTGGATTTGCTCGGCGCACCTCAGAGACTTGTCGTTCAACAAGCTCCAGTCCATCGGCGGCATTCTGTGGCATCGAAGCCTCGAGAAACTGTACGAGAGCTGTCTTGTTGTGTGAATGATACGCTCACTAACGCACACGACTCACGTCTCTTGGCTTTCTCTCTGCGTATGCCCTCGGTAGTGACTTGCGCAACAATTCGATCACAAAGTTTGAGATCCAGCGATCCGATCTGAAGATTTTCAAGAACCTGACGGACTTCCGCGTTGCGCCGTTTGAATCCGAGGCATGTGCGAAGAGCAAAGGCGAGCTGCAGGCAGTGGGCAAGCGCGGCGAAGTCAAAATCTGCGTCATCGAAGGTGAGAGAGTCAACGAGAACTCTGGATGCTCTCTGATCTGACCAGACGTGCGGTTTCTCTGCTGTGCCTCTGCTGCAGACGAAGACTTTCTGCGCAAGTACGGCTATCAGGTGCCGCCGAGCACCTCCAGTACGTTCTTACATTGGTATTCTCAGCAAATGGTTCATGCGATCAACCAGACTGACACATTACGACATGTGTGTGTGTAAATCCAGATTGGCTCTTGATCGTGATCACGGTTGCATCGTGCGTCGCACTGCTGCTGCTCGCGCTCGTGCTCCTACGGCACTTTCTGCGCCAGAAGAACTCGTTCAACATCGAGCTCACGCGCGACGCCGTGCTCTGCGACGCGTCCTGGATCGACGACGACCAGGCGCTCGCGGCGCTGCGGCTGGAGGTCTCGGACTTGAGGATCGAAAAGACGATCTGCAAGGGCAAGCTTGCGGTCGTGTACCTCGCACACATGGTCGACGAGCCTGTGGCAGTGAAGAAGATCCAGATCGACAAGGCGAAGGACGCGCACGCGTTCGCGGGGCTCTTGGCGGAGATCCGGCTGCGCTCGCGACTCGAGCACCCGAAAGTGGTAAAGTTCGTGGGCTACTGCTGGGCGTCAATGGCGGATCTGGCGCTCGTGACCGAGTTCATGGCGAATGGGAATCTGTCGACGCTGCTGAAGAAACAGCAGCAGCAGCAACACAAGGCGCTGGGATTCGGTCGAAGCTCTGCCGCTGCTGAGCCGTGGGACTGGTACAACGGCACGGCAGAGCTCCCCGCGAAAGCGCTTTTCGCGATCGACATTGCTGAGGCGCTCGTGTATCTCCACACGCTCGCTGAGCCGATCGTCCACGGCAACATCCAGTCGCAGAGCGTGCTCTTGAGCCACGAGTGGGAAGCCAAGCTCGCGGGCTTCCGCTTGGAGGAAACCACGCCGCAGATCTCGGAGCTGATCACGACGGGAGCGCCGGCCGCGGTCGCGTGGATGGCGCCAGAGATCCTGAAGCACGAAGCGCACGGCCCAAGCGCCGACATTTACGCGTTCGGCATGCTGCTCGCTGAGCTCGACGCGTGTGCGAACCCGTTTGCGAGCGCAGGTCTCTCGAAGGCGCAGATCGCGCTCGCAGTGGCGAGCGGCGAGCTGAAGCCCGTGTTCGGCGCCGAGTGTCCCGCAGAGATCGTCGAGATCGCGACCGCGTGTCTGAGCACCGCCGCCGCGGATCGCCCCACAGCCATGAAGCTCCACTACGACATGCGGCAGATGGTGCGCGCGAGTCTCGCGCACGTGTGAAGAGGGACGTGCTGCGAGTACAGTGTTGCCAGAGAGAGGCTGGCTGAACGAGTTTGTAAGTGCAGTCAAGATCCGATTCATGCGTGCTCTAGTTGTGTTGACGCGAGGTTCGTTGCGAGTCCATGTCAGAGACGGTATGCTATCAAGACCATAGCTGTTTGCGCGACGCGCGATGCGTCAAACTCGAGTGTCAGAGCGATAGAAGCTAGAAAGAGAGAGAGAGAGAGAGAGAGAGAGAGAATGGCGGCTGACTGGCGTGGACTCTCCGCATGGGACGACGGTGAGTAATGGCGTCAAACGGGATCGGTGCGAATTGCTCATGACTGAGTGACCTGCTGTTGAGCTGCGTGTTTGCGCAACCCCGCTGGTGAGCTCCAAGCGGCGCGAGTGTTGAAATCGGTAGCGCTCGGCATGCGTTGACGTGCATTCACAGTCTCTCGCAGCATTCGCGCGAGGAGGAGGAACCCATGTGAGCTTCGAGAGATCCTCTCGCTCGTTCGCTCACTCGCTCACAGCAACAAAAATAAAGAATCCGCATGAGTTGACTCGGATCGATGCGGCTGTCCGATCAGAAAGAAAAGAAGCGAGCGTTGCACGCGGCGCATCCTCTCGCTCGGTGAATGCGATTGTCGTCGTTGCTATGGCAGAACGAGCGCCGCACAATCGATCGGAGAGAGCGATTCGAGACCTGCACCTGGAAAAGTCAGCACACTCCATCGGCAGAACCGAGCGACACGAGCTCAGGATGATGCGCGAGTGGCTGGAAAAGCTGCACGCGTGCAGAGCGGCGTGCTCTCGTTGTCGAGATCGAAGCAGCCTCCGCGAGAGGGAGAGAGAGAGGCTGTCGTCTCGGCACGCATCATGGCTTACCCGAAGCCAGCTTCGATATTGAAGCGGAAACAAACTTCAAAGTGGAAGCAGAACTCTCTATTCCGATGGCGACAAGTTATACAGGCACCATTCTCATTACTAACCACCTCAAAAACAAGATACCCTCTCAAAAACGATACTCGTCATTCAAAAAGCTGTATTTTAAAAGTGGCGTGCTTTTGAGTGCGCGGTTGCGAGCTCTTTCCACCAGTGCCGAA